>JARWCS010000006.1:966660-982472 GCA_034783895.1 Geukensia demissa | reverse complement strand
GTCTGTAGTATCTTTAATTTCGAGCTGACTTGGATATATGAGATGAAGGAAATCCCCAAAACGTGAATTGTTGAGAGGTAAGACATCATCAATATAACGGAAGCTGAAATTAAAGCTGTGGGCTACGTGTTTCATAAGAAGGAAAAGGTAGAGCTTTTATGATAAAAAAAAACAAATAACTCGATCATTCATAATGCCTCTCCAATTGTTTTTTTTAAATACATAACGAAAGCTGTAATATACCCCCCCAAATAACAAAATGTAAACTATTCATAAAACACGATCTGCATGTCTATCTCCAAAATTTAGATCAAACTACAATCCGGCCAAATCACAAAATGTGTAATAACATAAGAGGCTATTTTGTACAACTCATAACACTTTTTTTACCTTTTTGTATGTAGGAACTCCATTCTGAAGAATTAAGTTGTAAATGTCGTAGCCCACATCCCAGTATCTATCACTGTTAAAATTCAAATCAAATCCTGGTTCATCAGTCCACTTTGACCACTTTGTGTCCAACAACATTTGAAACATGTATTCTTTGTTTTTATCATCTTTGAAACAGTCCTGAAATGTACTTTTTGTAGCACATTTACTATTTTTAGTTTTTTCAATCGCCGAAGCAAGAGAGTACGTGGCAGCTATTGTTGTATAAATGACGTAATCACCAATGTTTAGTTTATCATCTGTGATTTTTTCTGAGAGAGTACAATGAGGGTATTCTGTGTATACAATCGCTGCGTTTGATAACCGACATTTATGTACTTGCTGGTAAAAATCATCAAACCAATCGTTAGGTATACTATCACGTGACGTGTATGATAGCGATTTTAGATAATTGTTAAAACCAGTCATCATGGTATTACGCATGGCTACAGTAATAGAACCAATGAAAACATTTTTAAGCTGATGATTACCGAGGTTTGAATTTCCCCAAGTTTCTGTTCCAATCCACAGGAAATTTCTAGCAATATCTAATTCATGTGCTGCTTCAAGAATCAGTTTCGGGTACAATGCTATCACTATGACAACATTTGCTCCATTTTGATTTGATAATTGTGACAAAGCATTTTTTGTGGTGGTCTTGGATTCTTCGCTATATAAAGCAATAACTGTTGCAATACATATTCCGTTTAAACCTGCCTGCTGTTGAAAATTTGCAAAACCGGAAATACCATACACTTCCTTTGAGAAAATAACAGAAACGTACGTCCAGTTATTGTTTTTTAAAATATCTGCGATGGCTTTTGTTTCCTGATTATCTGGCGAAATGGTGCGTGCTACATATGGATAAGTATATGAATCATGAAAAACCTGTGATGTTGCGAAAGCACCAACAAGGGGTATCTTGAGAGGAGCAAGTATTCTATTAGCAGAAATCACATTTGCTAAAGAGATGGTTACAACGCCACCTACTGTTGAATTGTCGATAATACCGTCGAAATCTGTATTTGTACCACATAGTGCACCGGTTGATAAAATACCGAACAAATCTCTATCAATCCGTAGTGTATTAGAACACGTATCTAATATCATACTACGCAAGTTGTATGGTTTAGGTGCTAGGTATTGTAATGTGTACACTACAGCAAGGGCTCGATAAAAACTTCCCAGGTATATTTTACCACACTTGTATCGATCGTTGTCTGGTAAGGAAACTGGGATAAATGCCAGCAGGGTGGCGGGGTTGGACTGGCTTGTTGGTTGTAACATATAACGTGACTTGGTAACTACATAACTTGGACATTCTGTACAAGAGTCCGGTCGACTGCAACTTCCATTCCATGCTGGGCTAAAGGTTGTTAACCTCAATTGCTTACTGTTTGAAAACATGCCGATCTACAATCAGAAAATAAAAACAACTCCCGATAGTGAAATGAACTGTTATTAATCAGTACATGTTTCCAGTCGTAGCCATCAGGTGGGATTTTTTTTTTGCATTGTCTGTATGTGTGTTTGAAGTTGTCCGTTTCTTTTGTTAGCCTTTTTACTAATACCACCATATTTTATGTGCTCGTCTCGCATAAGAAAAAAAGTTAACAATGACCAACAAACACATTTATACATAAAACTGAATAAATATTTCATTTTTTTCATAAGTAAATTTGTTCAAAATATTTGAACTTGAATTTTATTTTTTAATTGAATTACAGCTAAAAAACGATTCAAAAATGAAACATTTTCTGAAAAGTGAAATTAGAAGCAACTAAAGGTTAAATGGGGATTGTGGAGGGATGAGGCGACGAAAAAGCAGGTAAGTAACAACATGCAAATTCCTAAACATCGTTAGCTAAAGCGGAACATAAAGCAGTTTTTTAGTAAATATTACGTACCTTGAATCATAGTAGTATCTTTGCAAGGTTTAACGTCTCTATGAATTTCTTTCGTCTTACGTGTGAATCAAAAACAATATTTTCATATAGCTTATTTTAAATATATTGTATGTGAACACATGTATGATCTGCTTAACCCGACATATAAGTTTTCTGTGTGTTGATTTCGTCTTATTCTTGTTCACAAAATCTCTTGTACTTCGACTTGTACCCTCCTGGCTGAACCTTCGACTTGTACCCTCCTGGCTGAACCTTCGACTTGTACCCTCCTGGCTGAACCTTCGACTGGTACCCTCCTGGCTGAACCTTTGGTATTCTCTTGCTTCCTCCAACTGATCAGTTACTTTTTTATACTGATAAATAAGCAGGCGTTCAATCTCTTAAGGTATTGGAACCATAATTGACCACAGGATTACTGAAAATACCCGGATTTTCTAGAAGACCTTTCGCAATAACATCGGAAAAATCGGGAAATCTTTAGATAATTAAAACAGGTTTACAGGTCTTTTTTCTTATCAGAAACATTCTATTTTTTTAAATTAATGAAGAAAATCACATTTTCCTCTAAATTGTTAAAAACAAAATAAATATTTGAGCATCATTTTCATAATGGTCCGGATACCTTAAAATGAAGTTGATTACTGCACAGTTGAACAATAGATATTTTTCTCCTGCTGCTGGATATTTTATTCTGTATTATTTTACGGGCTGTACAAGAGATATCAGTCAATATTAGTCCTACTTATTCCATACAGAGCACTAGTTTCATTACGGGGATAATAAATAAATTACTGTTTATTTACCAGTGAAGGAAAACTTATAGAACATTAAAGGTACAATGCCGCCAAGCAGTAGAAAGCTAACGTTCGACGTATTTAACGGTAAGTTACGATTGTTCCGAAAAAAAGTTTTGTTACACAGATATAAAAATGATGTCGACAATTCTTACCATACTATAATATCCCCAACAACAAATCAAATACATCAGTATACTGTTTTGTATTTCTGTAGTCATGGATTCATATTTCATATTCATATTTTTTTATTTATTATATATATTATTATTTTATCTTTAATTCAATCTGCTAGATTTTAATACTTCCATCTGTTTATATATTTGGGTCATTCATGCCTCTATTTGTCAATTTTTTGCTTGTTCTAATAAAATTATTTTACTGCATTCTCAGGTATTTTTGTTGACTGCAGGCAAGTCCATTGACTGTTTTAATTGTTTTTTCATTCTCCGTGATTAGTAAGTTCAGTGTAGAATACCCATGCAACATTTTCTATATATTTTTAATTAAAATAACCAGGTTTACAAAACATATCACAATTTGATTATCTTAATTCTCAAACAAATCTAAAATATACAATTCATATAAAAATATACAATAAAACATATATATCAAATAAAACATGTCAAACATTGTAACCTTGTAGCACTCAGAACTATTAGGATTTCATTTGATTTAATAATCTCTATAAAAAACAAGGGACAAAACGAACAGTTGGAATGACAGTATTCACAGATACCCCAGCTTTTTGTATTTATGTATTATATGTTTGCATAGTGCATAGAACTAAATAAATAGGGAATAAACTTGTTACAGAGCTTTAAGCTATATTAGAATAGTTCTAAGATTCCAAAACGGCAGACAGAAATTGTTAACTCGCAAGACTGACAAGACTATGGCTTTCAGAGGGAAACGACAGATATTTGTAAAAGAAGCAGATTAATTAGGATTTCTTCCTTTTTTGCCGGATTGTATGGAAAATGGATTTCTGCTATTGAATTACACTGTTCTTTAGCAAATGTAATTCTTTCAAGGCGGTCTATCTATTTTCAACGCTAGACAAACCAAGTTTTATATTGTGTTGTTCCAGGCGATGTATTGGGAATAAATCTAAAATTCAAAATCATTTGATATAAAAACATTACGTCGTTGTTTGTTTGATCGTGGTTTAACTGGTAAGTTTAAACAACATTTCCGTCAGTTGTATTTGTTATGAGAAACCAGACGTACTCCAAATGGGATAGTAACCAGCAAACTCTATTCTTTGCGTCGTGTACAAGTCGAGTTCATCTTTTTATGGAATAAAGACAGAAGCAAACTCATTCCATAAAAGTGAATGACCAGAGTAATTTTACCTGTAAGTTAAAACTAACCCGGGTATCCAGGCCCTGTATAAAAATTAATTTCCTATATCGGTTTGTTTTGGATATGAGTACTTCTTATTACTATGTGTACCTAGTCTTCCTATGTTTTGGTTTAAATGCGGCTAATGAGAGGTTGCTCACGTATCAAGCATAATCAAATTTCCCATATCCGTTCAACATTGGTAAACCCGTATATTGATATTCCTTTGTTAATGACTGTGTCATCGAGGATCAGTAGCTTTGATGTTGACATACGACAGTCTCGCACACTATGAGACAGTAAACTTAAAAATATTGCTCAAACAATGGATTAATCAGATCTGTCAAATTTGTTGCTTTGAAATAAAAGATACTGTCTAAAAACTGTACAACTAAAACCAGTTTCCTTTGAAAGAAACGATGTTTTCCATGGCACAGCATATCATTTGTTTACAGGAATACAACCAGTTTATATTTAAAGGCTGAAAATAAAATTATATTACAGAGGTCAAAACCATTGAAAACACACGACAAAAGGCATGTTAATCAATCGTATAAAAGTGGCTTTTTGTCTTTTTTAAGTCCGTCATGCAATTAAGCTTTCTTCTACATATGGACATCCAATTTTAATATCTTTCTGGTATCGGGAACTTTGTCTGATCAAGAATATCTTTTTAATCGTAGTGATTTTGGAGGAAATATGTTTGGATCGTATACGTGTTGTATCATTATTCAAATTATAAAATTGGATAATTCTATAAATAACCGAACGTCAAATATAATTTAACAATCACTATGCTCATTCAACATAGACAGTGCATGAAATTGAAGGTGAACAAAAAACATTGGTAATTTTGTATTTTGAAACCACTGGGTCGATACCTCTGCTGGTGGAACAAGTACTCTTTTAAACTATGGCCTGAAGTAGATGTGTGTGAAGGGTTTTATGAGGTCCGTGCTTCTGTAATTTTGTTAACATTTTTTCCCTTTCTGTTTATTTTGTGTCTGTCTTGTTTTTTGAGACAATAAATTTTTAATGTCTATGATAGGTCTGTTTCTATTCTAGACATAATAATTTCACAGTCTTGTGTAAATAATGCAAAGAAAATTGCAAATATGACACCAACAAATGCCTGAAAACAATATTAGATGTAATGGTTACCTTGAAACTTTAGAAGCCAATGTCTGATCCAGTTTTTCGTTCCTCTGGTTGAAACATTTCTGTCTCAAACCCGGGGTTGGAATACAACTGTGAGTAATCATCACCTGTAAAAATATGATTTTTCACGTTTATGTTTTTGGGGTTTGCAGACATCATATGTAGCACTTAATCAGATTCCAGCCACAACTGCATAAAAAAGTATTTATCTCTGGGTTGATGCAACTACTCCTGGTCTTTTGCCTACGATTGTTGCTGACGTGAAATCTACTTAACCAATGAAATTCTAGTGGAAAGATTAAAGCCATCACGTTTCGGTGGTAACCAATGGATTCCAGTGGAAATATTGATATGGTCATCATGAGTTGATTGATCATTAGGAAATATTCGTTTCTGAACTGATGTTGGTCTCGTCTATCATCTAGTTTTATGATAATCCTAGTCTGTGTATTTGTATTTCTATCTTTTGTATTTTTAAGGATACAACTATGAAATAGACCTTTTAAAGTTTATTGTAATGAGTGTATATCGGTTGACAGTATAAAAATCTACAATTTTAGGTTTTAATTTTTATTTTTAAGAAGTTCAATACTCTTACCTCTATCCTCGACTTCTTCCATTTTCATGCTATCCTTTTCTTCTAGTCTTTGGAAACGGAATAATAACCATAGCTTTCTTATTGGCAAGCAAATTAACAGTGCTGTTGCATTAAAGAAGTTAGCCAACGCTACAGCTGCGTCCCTGTATGGTGGCCCAGCGTTCGTTGAGACTACCATCCAGACTAGGAAACAGCCTGCTGTGCATATACAAGACACAAATATCCACCTGGATTCATAATAGTTACTTTCACTGTCCCAAGCTAGGGCTGCAAATATTGCAGTGAGAATTATAAGAAATATAACCAGAATCATTGACATGACTAAGGCGTAATCATATTTATCAACCGGGTCACACCACCACCAGTCATGCAATGGATTGGTCGACTGCAAACTTGCAGACGGATGTTCTAAAATCAACCATTCAATTGGAATTATCAGTTGAACGCAAACGATTCCAAGCGCACACGTAAAAAGAGAGCATGCACTGGTGAGACCTGAGTATTTCCTAACGTTGTAGTCATTGTCACTAAAGCGCCAGTTATCGATAGCTTTAACCAACAGCGCAGCAAAGACTATTACGTATACAACACCCATAAGGAAACGTCTTACACCACAAGAGACAGTTGAAGCGGGAACAAAAAAAGCAAAATTAAGTCCATAAATTCCCAATATTCCAACAATCATCATAAATCCTAGAATCGTTGTGCCGCCTCTGACCGGATAGGAAATCAGAAAGTAGAAAAACACGAAAATACCAATCACTAATCCAACACAGGTTGGCACGGCTGTAGCAATAGCCCAGATTGGCCACGTGTAATGAATAGTATATTCTACTTTGCCAGATTCAGTTTTTGTCTCATCGTAGAAGAAGTAATTTCGTGGTTTCTCTTCTTTCATAGTACGATTAGATGTTTGAGCTTGTGGTGGTGGATTGGAAATTACAGATGAATCACAATTACAGAAGCCACCTGGCGGACATTGAGAGGTAAATCCATCACCTTTAAAGCTGTCGTAGGAAGACAGGGATACAGTTCCATCACCTGTTACCGTACCAACCTACAAATATAAAATAATTAAATATATATTTTAAAATACTATGGAACTTTATTAAACGGTAAAGACAAAATATATAACATCAAGAATATTAACATGCAACTTTTAAAGTTTTTAAATTATTCTAGTTACTTGGGACCATAGTGAAATATATTTTCTTGTTGGTATACCAAAGCCATGTTTACTTCAGAACGCAATTATAAAAAAAATACTGATTATAATGTTGTAGTAAAAAGCATAACTTTATAGTTAAATTCAGGGCGTGAAGATTAACTGGTTAAAGTCTTAATAAAAAGCGTTTTTTAATCAAATTACGGACGTGAACATAAACTGGTTAAAGTTATATTGGAAGGAAAACAACTCTTCATAAAAAATTTTTCTTAGAATCAAATTACGGACATGAACAAAACAAAGCTATATTGGAAAGGGCGACAAATCTTATCAAAAGTGTAACTTTTAATCAAACCGGGACTTTCATAAATTGGTTAACGCAGTATTGAAAAGGGGAATTACTCTTATTAAAAAGTGCAATTTAGAGTCAATTTTAAGTCCTGAACATAAAATGATTAGAGGACGATTGGAAAGGGAGCCAACTATTGTAAAAGGTGTAAGTCAAAATTTGGCCCCGAACATAATGGTTAAAGGTTTAAGCTGGTATTTATATGTTATCAACTACAAGCATGTGGTCATCAATATTCCTGGGAGTTTAATAGTTACTACTTTGATCAGATGGGTTGCATATATAAATTTTAACCAGATTTGTGCAGAACATTTTTAAATTGAGACCAAGAAAATATGTTTCCAAATTTTCCAATCGAGGCCCCATTATCGGAAAGGTCATTTAAAATGATTAATTCAAAACACAACCTAAAATTATAAAAACATGTACTTTAAAACCTCCATCTACTTATTTTCGAAATGTTTTCTAGGATTTCCCTAGTTCTTTATATTTTTGCTATCAATATTTATGTATTTAGAGTAATTACTTGTTCTTTATTGGGGGCACAATGATCTTGCATCAAAAGTGGGATTTCACCCTTTTAGAAAACTTTGTGAAAACTTCCACGTTTTGAACTTTTTGAATTTAAAAATCGAATTTATCACACGTTATGTTTATGACAGTTTTATCGGTCCTTATCCTTATGGTTATAAGTGAGAAACAAACTACATTATAAGTATACATACTTGTTGGTAGAAATAATTTCTGTTTGAATCCATGACATAATTATTGACGGTATAACCAACATCCCAGTACCTCTCTGCATTGAAGTTCAGTTTAAAACCATCAGCAATGTCGTATTGTGTTTCTAAAAGTTTTTGAAATAGTAAATCCCAGTTTCCGGCATTTTCAAAACATTCCTTGAAAGTTGACAATGCCGCACATCGACTGTTTTTTGTTTGTTCAATGGCGGATGCTGCTGCATACGTGGCAGCTATAGTAGTGTAAACAAGATGGTCGTTGATATTTAGCATATTTTTTGTGATAGTTTCAGATTTTGTACAGCCTATCGGATATCTTGAAGACATCACTACTTTCGCATCCGGTAGGTGGCACTGGTGAATAGTTTGATAAAATTCTTCAAACCAATCATCTGGGATGTTCTTACGATTGTTATAGTCTAGGTCAGTAATATAAGTATCGAAACCACTCACTGGAGTCTGGCGTAAACCAACAGTAATTGCGCCCATGACTTCATGTTCAAATCCGCGAACAACGCTTGTTGATGTTCCCCAAATGTCAGTACCAATCCATACGAATTTATCTAGAACGCCAAGCTCTTTGGCAGCCAAAAGTATTTGTCTAGGCTCAAGTGTTATAAGTACGACTGCATTCGCGCCTTTTAAAGCAACTAACTGATTAACAACTGATTTGGCTTCCACGAGATCAACAGGATACGAAATAGACACAGCCATCCCAACACAAACTCCTTTTCGATTGGCTTCTTTCTCAAAGACATCAGCGCCAGAAACGCCGTATGTTTCACGAGAGTAGACAACTGATACGTACGTCCAATTTCTCTGATGAAGGATGTCTGATATAACCCTCATCTGTTTATCATCTGGCGGCACCGTTCGCGCAAAATACGGGTAATTTCCCTTGTCGCTCAAAGTCACAGATGATGACATAGACCCAACAAGAGGTATCTTTAAGGGAGCTAATACTCTGTTAGCAGCCATGACGTTAGTTGAAATAGTAGTGATAACGCCACCTATTGTTGAATTGTTTATCACATAGTTGCCGAAGTTGGATTCCGTGTTACACAAGGACCCGGATGAAAGTAAGTTATACAGATCTTGGTCGATTCTCAAACTATTTGTACATGTATCAAGAAGTAACCCATGAAGAGCAAAAGGAGTGTTTGACAAACGCTGAATTGTAAAGAAAAATGACAAACCCCTATAAAAATCTTCTATATTTAAACTTCCACATCTATACGGATCTGTTCCTTGATCGTGAATCGGCAGTAACGCAACAAGCGTTGCCGCATTATGATTGGTCGACTCGTCATACATAAATCGGTTACTGGTGTACCGAAGCGTAGGACATTCGGAACATGCATCAACACGTCTACAACTTCCGTCCCATTGCGGTGAATATGCATCTACTGCAAGGTTTTTGTCACTAGAATAAGTTCCAATCTGTGTAAATATAAAATACAAGCAGACTAAGCTTGGATATTAATTAATCTTTACCTTAATGAGTTAATGGTGTTTCAAGAGTTAGTGTCATGCTTCAAATTACATGCAAACGAACGAACATCATGCAAATACAAAATACCAATTGAAACAAATCATGCTCAGTTCTTCAGTAATTTTGTACTTTTTATGAATAAAATATTTTGGAATAAATGTTTTAATAATGCACCATAATCTCTGAATTCTTATCTCTAGTTTGTCAACTTTAAGCTTAAGTATTCCGGTTTCTACTTAGATCTGCATACTATAAGAATGTTGCATCAGTTATTCTAAAAGACTCTCTAATTTATGCTATTCTATATTTGAAAGCCATGCATAACGAATGCAATCTACCAGATTCTTACCTTCTTGTAATAGTACGCCAGCTTGTCACCTTCCATCCTTGTTGACACAGAATACATCTGGTAACCTTTATTGCCGTCTCTTTTGTTAGTAAATGTAAATTCTGATCCTGTTGGGTCATTAAACTTAGCTTTCAGAATGTTTGTCATAAGAATGTCACGTCTGTTTGCATCATTTCGGAACTTTTCGCATACTGTTGAATAGTTCGCTCCACAGACACTTTTTAGTGCGGAATCTATACCAATTGCAGCAGCGAAAACGGAATTGATCACGTGTAATATACCGGGATCTTGAATGTAATTTCTCTGTGATATAACTACTTCAGACAATGAAGCACATTGAACTGGGTGCCTTCCATCAGGGACGGTCAGATAACAGTCGACCATATCTTCGTAGAATTCAGGAAACCATGGATTCTGAGGGTAATTTCCTGGTGATTTTGTGCTTAAATATGTATCAAAGTTCCCAATATCCGCTGACTCTAATGACCATGTTACAGCACCTTTTGCCAAATCTTCTACACCAGAAATTGCGCCCAGGTTGTTCCCCCAAGTTTCTGTCCCCAAGAAATGATATTTACCAATGGCAGACGGATTTCGTCTGATTGCTTGCAATAAGGCATTTATATATCCAGTTTCAGCAAAGACGACGACAGTGTTGGCGGTAGGTCGTTTCAACAGGGCTGAAACAACCTCATTAGAACCTTCCTCCGTTACCGTTCCGTTGTCTGGAAATTGAATCATTTGTCCAATACAAATCTTGCTGTCTTTAGCCAGACTTTGAAATGCCATTGAACCAAGCCTGCCATAATTATTTGGTGAATAAACAACCTGAACGTACCGAATGTCAAACTTATCCAAAAAGTTTATCATAGATTCGGCTAAATTATCATCTGCTGGTACCGATCGCATGAAATATGGATATCTGTCCTGGTCAAGGAGGGCAATACTAGTCGATCCATAGCTAATTTGTGGAATTTCAAGAGATTTCAATATTCGCGCCAAATACAATGAACTGTCACTGGAATAGCTAGCTATATAAGCACTAATATCATCTGGGTTTATTACGGCGTCGTTTTTCTGGAGAGAAATGATCCCATTATGTATATCCGATACAGTGTAGCCAGTTTTAATTTCACTCTCACACGAATCTAATCCAACACCACCCAACTTAATGTTCTTCAGAATTCCTGCAAACGGCCCAGTCTTGTCGTTAACCTTATTGATAGCATAATGAAATGATTCCAAAAGCTGGAAACCATGTAGAGTCTTTAGGTTTCCACATGAAAAGTAACTGACGTCTTTGACATGAACATCAAATACCCCTACAAAACATTAATCAAATCATATGAACAGTACACTCCAACGCATGTATAAATGAATTAAGAGAACATATGGTTTGCAAAAACTAACTTGTCACGGTAACCAAGCAATGCAATAAAGTAACTGATCTTCCTTTAAAACGGAATAATTCTTTTTGTACTTACATTGCATGTAAATGTGTTGACAGCAGTTATGACAGTCCTGTTAACACTTTAAATGCGCTATGAAACCATTTAATGAGCTGTTCATTCTAACAATATGATCAATATTCCACAGTTTAAGCAGTAAAACCTTTGAATTTAAATGAAAGTGGTGAAATTTTAGCTTGGCATTTTTGCATATTGCATTTTTTTTTATGTCGATATCTCGTAATGATATTCATTTTGTTCATTTGTGGATTAAGCTAGGGATGTCAAATTTGAAGTTACACGACTTGTTTTTCATCAATCCGAAATCCAGTATTTCATATGACAGCATTCATTACTTCATACTTTTAGAATATCATGACGGTCTATATCTTTTACTTGTACTAACCTCCAATTAAAATATCACCAGGTATGTATGAGAAATCCACTTTTGTTTGGAGACATTCTGTACAGGGAGCGATACAGTAGGACTGTGTTCCTGGAAACAGTTTAGATAATCCACTGTCTGATATCTGTAGTGAAGCTCCTGCAAATTCGCCTACCTAAAATTATTAACAAAGATAAGGTATTCAGCTAAGTACTATAAACAAAAATGATATAAAAGATTTCGTCTCTTAAATATGGCAATATGGTATATTTAACTGTTCTTCTTTTGAACTTTATTTCAATATAGACAGGTTGTACAAATGTAGTCTAATATTAGCTAACGCCTGTGGGACATGTTGTACCTTTTATTTTTGTTTGAGATTGTTTTATTGCTTTGTGAATCATACAGCTATAGTAATCTGAGCTAGACTTATTTTTAATGATTTAACATCTGGCATTAGTTTTTAATTTTTCATCCCGACCAAATTCTGACTTGCGATATGATTAAGCTATTTTCGAATTTGTTTAAACAATGAACAGCTGGTATTTCAAAACTGGTTATTAGTCAGTTCTACATCGTAACAATAGTCAAACAACTAACGTACCGTTCTAAGTGATGATCCATCATAGTAGATAAGATCCATTCCAGTATTGCCCTCACGATCTATATACCGGAAGTTGAAATCAGACGGATCTTTAAAGGTCAAAGTTTCCATTTTGTCCATGATGACATTATTTATATTATCTGTCATCCAAAAGTTACTGCAAACTTCTGCATAATTACTTCCACATTTTTCCCTTAAAGTCATATCAAGGGCAGCAGCAAATGAGTAGACGGCATTGATTGTAGGAAGGACATAGTTGTCTTGTTTAATGGCTGCAAACCAGGCGGCAACAGTCTGGATTTTACTACACTGAACACCATATCTGTAAGCAAACAATGATCAGGTTAATGTGTTGGTGTTAAAATCGCTTAATCGTTTTTAAAATGTCCCAGTAATTTTGAATTTTGTTTTGGTTTATATTGAAATATTTTCTGATATTTTTGTAAAGATATGGCGTATATGTCAAGGTGACCGCCCAACATAATCCAACAAAAAGTTAAAATCTGCAGGTCGCCACAAGGCCTTCAACAAAGGTGGAACCCCACACCTTGTGACGAAATCTAAATCGGCCCGACAAAGTGGAAGTGAAATAACCAAATGATGTATAAAGATAGTTTTTTCACTTATGGTCAATATTTAGCGTAAATCAATCAGCTTGTGCGATTGGTTTATTTAAATAAAGAATATGGAATTTATGCCAGAAAGAAAGAACCCACACCTAACATACATTTATTACTTATATTTAAAAAGCAAAATGTCACAATGTGTAAAGCGCTTTTCTGGATTTACCATAATCAGACACGCTAGGAGATCAGTCAACTTGAAGAATTCCTAGTTACGTTTATGGACCTTATGAAATGTACAACTCATGACCTAACGAACGTCGATACGTTAAATAATATAATTAGGGAAATTTACAATTACAATGTTTGAAAGATGTAAACTGTATTTTTCCAACATGCATTCCAGTATCTGAAAAAAGAGTCTACAACTCTTCTTGGGGAAGCTTATCTTAAGCTTATCAGAAAAGATGGGGTGATGCGCCTTTTAGTAAGGGTGACACATCTGTCATTGGGGTGGGACAATATATCACACAGAGTTTTACAGAAATTTGATGCATTTGTTAGAATTCTAAAGCACTGAAAATGTGGAAAGCCTTCGAAAAGTATTGCCCTTAATAGTTGTCGTCGGATTTGGCTTTCCATTTAGATTTGTTTGTATTTGATTGCTTCTTTTGCTATGTTAGATCTTGGACTTCCTACGTTTTGGTTTTAATGCTACAGATGAGAGGTAACTCCTTGAAATATACATATAGCATACCAAATTCTCCATATATATATTCAACATTGGTACTTTTGTATTTTGAAACCACTGGGTCGAAACTTCTACTGGTGGACCAGAGGTTCCAAAAGTTATTTACCAGCCCAGTTGTCGACTTGTCGGACATTAAATTAATCACATAATGTCTTACAGAAATTAGCTGCCTTTTTTAAAATTCTAAAGCACTGAAAATACGGAAAGGCTTCATAAGTCCAGTGTAGAATACCCATGCGAGAGATCAAAAGGGCATAGTCCAAAGAGACAAGACAAATTTAAAACAAACGTAAACAAAAGAAACAAATGCTTGGAATCCACGAACTTCTTTACAAAACAGGAGTGGGATCAGGTGCTCCGGAAGGGTAAGCATCCCCTGTCTTGCGTGCAACACCGTTCGAGGAATCCTAAATCTCAAATCCGGGTTAAAGTCAATCCGAGAAGAGGTCAACTTATTTTTGCATTACCGGTAACAGGTCCATAACTAGTTTAGATACACTGATACCATATGGATCAATTAATTCGTGATGGCGACCATAAAATTTTAGGAGAGACGACTTCAACCTTGATTGAATGTATCCTTGTTGTAGTAATTCATGCGACAACAGCAATGCTCTCTTAAGTATTGCACTCAGTAGTTGTCCCTGCCGTCGAATTTGGCTTCCCATTTCGATTTGTTTGAATTTGAATGCTCCTTTTGCCATTTTCGATCGTGGACTACGTTTTGGTACTACTAATGAGAGGTTACTCCTTAAAATGAACATATAGCATACAAAAATTTTCCATATATATATATATACAACATTGGTAATTTTGTATTTAGTAATGGTGATACGTCTGTCATTGGATGATACACCTATCAGCAAGCTGGTTGCTGATCAATCGCTTGATTGATACGCCTATCAGTACGGGTGACAAATTTTTCATTTCCGACACACAACTCCCAGTAAGGCTGATGGATAAACCTCAGGATTAATACGCTTGCCATAGTGACGCTTCTATTGTTGCAGTGATACACCTACACGTATTTCATTGGGGCGACACGCATTTCAGCTGAAGTAATTTGAAGCGTTTGAATAGCTAACAACAGAGATGACATTCCTAAAAACAAACAAAAAGGGGAAACGAAAACACGAACTCTTTACAAAACAGAAGAAGGATCAGGTGCTCCGGATGGGTAAGCATTCCCTATCCCATGCACTGCACTCCTCTCGGGGTCCTTCATGTCAAAATGAGGATAAAAAATCGGGATACTGTCAATTCGTATCAAATACGGAAAGAACCGCACAAATTGCTTTATAAACAAGGAGTATTTTTTTTTTGTTCTAATGTTAGTGATGAAAGGTTACTCCTTGAAATGTACCTATAGCATATCAAAATTTACAATATTTATTGAAAATTATTCAACATTGGTAAAATTGTATTTTGAAACCAGTGGGACGATGCCTTTTCTGGTCGTCCAGAGGGTATTTACCAGTCCAGTGGTCATACTTGGCTGGTATGACTTTTACCACGTATCATTTTACAGAAGTTTTTAGGAATAATTTAAATTTTCAACCCCTAAAATGACAGACCAGGCTTCAGTCCTTGTATTAGTGACAACAGCTCCTCTCTTTTGTCAACATATCCACACACTACCACTCATTTTCTCTAATTGCCTTTCATGTTTTTTTTTTTATTTACTGTCTAAATTGTTAAATTTGTATTATAATTATTATGTCAATATTGCATGCTCT
>JARWCS010000006.1:922799-933971 GCA_034783895.1 Geukensia demissa | reverse complement strand
ATGTAACAGAATATCAAAAACATACTCCTGATTTCAAGAGTTATCTCCCTTAACCTAGATCTACTACCTTAAGACATATTTTGTCTCAAGGATACTATGGTATACTGTACTAACCACCAAAAAAATCAAGAGAAGTTACAGGAAGCACGTGACTTTTCAAAATTGGTATGGTACACTGCAACCTCCAAGATACAAGCAAAGTTACCCGGAAACACGTTAATTTTCAAAATTGCTATGGTACACTGTAACAGCAAGAAACATGAAAAAATTCCGGAAACATGTTTTTACTTTGCTCAATAAATGGAAAAGAAATAAAACATTAACTCCCCGTCTAATAAAATTAATGATGACCATAACTGAGTGCTACAGGACTGACAGTCCACTGAAAAATATGACGATCATATAGACGTTAGGTTAGGATGTAGCATTCTAATGTTAAAAATTAAAAAAAAACTTATATAACTTTTCCTTTCTCGTTATAAAGAAGAAATATTTCATACCTGTGCTTGCTGACTCCACAACTTCCGCCTATGTTTTTCATTTTGTTACCAGAATAAGTATATAAACCTTGAAACTCTCATTTTTCCTTATTTATAATCAGTACATTATTTTTTAAAATAATTAATGATCACTCCATCCCGAATTTTAAAAACGAAAACCAAAGCCAAAGGCGAAAACCAACCTATAGACTCTAGCTGGGAGTTGTCTTTCGCATGCGCCCAGAAATAAAATAAAGTTTCTCAATGCTGAATAAAAATGATAAATTTTTATGTGGTATGTGCGCATTTCAATGGAGTAACCTCTCATCAGTAGTATTAAAATAAAACACAAGAAAGCCGAGATCCAAGCATTGTAAAATAAAGTACCCATACCATTTAAGAAGTTAAGAATCTGAATTATTATTGGAAATTTCTGTAAAATAGAATGTGGTTTTAATTCACATGATGGAGTGACAAAAGCTTACATCGTTAGATAAAACACTTTATTAAACTTGCATCAAAGCAAATCCTTTAAGTTTATGTGACATTCAAAATGCTATTTATTACTATGTCAACAAAATAAAAGAAAATACCGGGTTATAATTTACATCAAAATAAATAGTAAAGCGAGAAAAATAACACTTTATAATTGCTTAGATAAGTCTTTTATTCTGTTGACAAACATTTGGAAAGACTGTAGTAAAATATGAAGACAGATCTTGAACTTTTTGACCTTTCCGTTTGGCAATAAGACAGGTTTTTTTTTTTTATTTGGAAAGTTTTCATTAAAGTTCAAATAATAAAATAACCAAAAGAATCATTTAAAACATGCAGAGTTAGCTTGGTAGAGTATTATTTTGCTATTTCTTTTGATTATTTATTTTATAGCAGCATCATCAATATTGCTATCGTAGAATGCAGACATATCGAACATTCCAAAAACTTAGAGTTATCTCTATGCACATGCCATCTCAACACCTATTTACTGATTGAATTAATAAAATCTCTTTGAGTTGTCTGTCATCTTGATAAAAATAAAATATTTCTCATTGTCAGATTTTATATCAAACGTAAAAGTCGTGGATAACGACGCCAGGCACTTCAGGCTTGCGTAGTAATCGGAAGTCCGCCATTTTGTCTTTGGCGGATGAATGTTTACCTTGTCACAGCTAACGAGGGTATAATTGCTCCTGTAATATATTACCAGTTACTAATTTTGTTCCAGTGTCAATATTGCAGATTGCGATATGATTTTTTCCGTTTAGCGTGCGAATCCAAATACGTTTACTTTGGTTGATAAAACCAGTTTAAGGCGCCGACTTCACAAAGACCTTTGAAAAACACTATAATAATAAGGTATCTATCACACCTATATAAAATATTATTAATCAAGATGTCTCACCCACCCGTGCTCAGCACCTTATCGTAAACATTACGTGGACATATTTGTGCATGTTTTAGTAAGCGTGCTGAAGAACCCTTCATTTGAACAGGTTTTGCCATAACTACCACGAATCCAAATAGTCTTAACAATTTGATAGACAGATGTACGTTTCTAAAGCATTTGTGACTAATTAAAAGATAATTTTAATCTATTTATGTTATTTTTGTTTTAAAAAAGAATTAAAGATACATTTTGGAAGCCATTTTGACACGCGATTGCAACTTTATATGTTTAAACAGTGCATAAACGGATATCTTCAAAGGCTGACGAGTTAATACTAGGGCTTCATTAAGATATTTCAAACGTGGTTCTTAACCGTACCGGCCACTGAAAGTGTGTTTAAACAAAGTATATAAACCGAGGAAAAATTGACATGCCATTAGCGGTTTGATCCCGCAACTTTTCGCGCGACTGTCCCAAGTTTAACAGCTTGAGAAAATGAGGCTTTTATCTTTTTTGTCTTATAATTTTTATACAAATTTTCAATGGTATCTAAGCTTGACATTAAGCCGGTGCTAGCTGGATGTTTTCAGTCTTTAGATTTCAGTCTGTTTGATTCTTGAAGTTCTAAAAGATTCGATGGTCTTCAACACAATCTCGATGAAAGATTGTTTTAAACAGGTTGCACCAGATGTATTACCACTATAGTATTAAAAGATGCAAGCACTTTTGGTCAAAAACCGTTTTTTAACGGAAGCCGATGTGGCCAGTATTGGTTTTTGTACTATATAATGTAGTCGTCTTTTTTGTAGCTGTGTGTGTTTTCAGGGATTTTTGAATTTGCAAGCTTAGAACAAGCGATAAATAATACTGATTTTTCATGTTATATTGCCCTTCCTACCATTCAACGTTTCGCTTTGGTAAACAGGATATACTAAAAGGGAAATTGTGTGATGTGTATAGAAAAAAAAATCGCTTTGTGGGTGGCGATATCACTGACTGTCCACTTCTTGTGATATTTTTTTTAAATTTTTTTTTTCGATCATGTCTTGTATGAAAAATTACGATCTAAGAATCCAAACTTTAGTCTTGACTGCCAGATGATCAATCAATATCTGGGTAATCGAAATTATATCTGACAACACACAATTTACACAAAGATTGGTATTCAACCACCATCGAACATGATAGTGCTGAAGTACTGCTTAAGCAAGACCCAAAACGAGCCAACAAACATTTGTTAGCTTTTGTAAGCATTTGTAAACATTTTCTGTTTTCATGTGCGAAGTTTCTATATATCGAGAGCTCCAAGAAATATATATCTATATTGTTTTTAATGGTACCAATGACTAAAACAAACAAAGAGGATACATGAGACAATAACATGATCAAACTGTTAAAGTCATGAGACACAAAATCGAATACAAGAAAGGAGACAAGAACCGAATACAAGACAGGAGACAGGAACCAAATACAAGACAGGAGACATGAACCGAATACAAGACATGAGACAGGAACTGAATACAAGACAGGAGACAGGAACCGAGTACATAACAGGAGACAAGAACTGAATACAAGACAGGAGACAGGAACCGAATACAAGACAGGAGACAGGAACCGAGTACATAACAGGAGACAAGAACTGAATACAAGACAGGAGACAAGAACCCGATACATGACAGGAGACAAGAACCAAATACAAGACAGGAGACAAGAACCGAATACAAAACAGGAGACAGGAACCGAATACAAGACAGGAGACAGGAACCGATTACAAGTCAGGAGACAAAAACCGAATACAAAACAGGAGACATGGCCCGAATACAAAACAGGAAACAGGAACCGAATACAAGACAGGAGACAGGAACCAAATTCAATACAGGAGACAAGAATCAAATACAAGACAGGATACAAGAACCGAATACAATAAAGGAGACAGGAACCGAATACGAGATAGAAGACAAGAACCGAATACAAGACATAAGACAGGAACCGAAAACAAGACAGGAGACAAGAACCGAATACAAGACAAGAGACAGGAACCGAATACAATACAGGAGACAAGAACCGAATACAAGACAGGAGACAAGAACCTAATACAAGACAGGAGACAGGAACCAAATACAAGACAGGAGACAGGAACCGAATACAAGAAAGGAGACAAGAACCGAATACAAGAAAGGAGACAAGAACCGAATTCAAGACAGGAGATAGGAACCGAATACAAGACATGAGACAGGAACCGAATACAATACAGGAGACAAGAACCGAATACAATTAAGGAGACAGGAACCGAAAACAATATAGGAGACAGGAACCGAATACAAGACAGGAGACAGGAACCGAATACAATACAGGAAATAGGAACCGAATACAAGACATGAGACAGGAACCGAATACAAGACAGGACACAGGAACCGAATACAAGACAGGAGACAAGAACCGAATACAATACAGGAGGCAGGAACCTAATACAAGACAGGAGGCAGGATCCGAGATAAGAACCGAATACAAAACAGGAAACAGGAACCGAATACAATACAGGAGACAGGAACCTAATACAATACATGAGACAGGAACTGAATACAAGACAGGAGACAGGAACCTTATACAAGACAGGAGACAGGAACCTTATACAAGACAGGAGACAGGAACCGATTACAATACATAAAACAGGAACCGAATACAAGACAGGAGACAGAATACGCGACAAAGACTTAGTGTTCACGACCGACAGAAAGTCGGAAATACCACAAACACGAAGATGAACAACACTGACGGCAATAAAAAGGGAGATAAATCCAGCTTTTCGTGACGGTAAATGAGTAACACCCGTCGTGCTGTTTTATGTCCAGTTTAGTATTTTTCATAACAGATGAATGCAGTGGAGATAAAATATTTTGAGAAATTATCTCCAAGGTTCTTGTTGGATATAGCCGAGTCTATGGACAGTAACAGACATCATTTCTCTGTGAAGAGGCGTTTTAATTTAAATGTGATCACCAAGTGTAGATACATCGTGTTTAGGGTTTTAGTGTATCGCCAATTAGGTTTATTGTAGGATTACCAAGGTTTACATTCGGGGTTTTATACATTTAACATAAAATTATATACCTATTGAGAAGTTTGACAGTGTTCCATTTTATAAAGGTGCGATAAGATTGTAACATCAAAGAGATCACCCCACCAACATTTAGAGTGGGAAATCCTGTCGCCTGATAAGGTCGTGCCGTCTATTATAGCCACGAGAGTAAATAAAATAGAAAAGTAAAAAGCAGTGAAAACTGGCGCAGTTTGATTACACACTCTTTACATCCGACAGATAAAAGGCTTAGAGGTGTCGCGGGTAGATTACGATGGTGGCTTGTCTAATACTAATTAGTAAATAAAAAGGTCCAAACATAAAAATCAAACACTTATATTATGTGATTTCAAAGGACTTAATTGAAGTCTACGGCTTAATGTTCTGGTGTTAATGAAAAATCTGACTTTTTATGATAAGATTTAAACAAATAAGTTTGAGTAGTTAGACAGCGGGTATAACAGTAGCCGTAAGTGTTTGGTTGCTGAGAGGTATTTAATTAAATGTGTTTTACTGCCTGTAGTGTTATCTGATAGCCTTTCAGACATTCTAAAAATTTTGCACGTTTTTTTTTCTTATTTTGCGTATTAATAGGCATGCAGATTATGCATGTGAGGGATATGAATAATTTTTGTTTCTAATGAGAGACATCTGATCTTCCTATCGATTTGGAATACTTCTGTTATCTGTTTTATCTGCTTTCGCAGATATAGTCCTCACAACTAATCGATGCTGCTGTTGGGCTCTCAAAAAAAAATCCAACAGCCCAGCAGTCAATACACGTTGGCTAATTTGGTCCGCTCAGACGGCACTAATTTAGTCTTATCCCGAAGAAAGCGAAAGAATAAGTGGACTTTGATAAGTCTGCTGATTTTAGTATATTAGATTTTGTTTTTTCTGCTTTCTGTGACGTTTCCTGATTGTTATCTTTATATTTGGCTTCTCTTCGTTCATTACGTCATAAACTGAATATTTACTTTAGTCCATGAATATAACTAGAAATTTGTTAAGTTCACTCAACTGATCTTTCTGTTTTGGTACCTAGCGTGTCTGATGAAAATAAATCCAGAAAAGCGCTGTACATTCAGTTGATATTTAAAAAAAAACCAATGTTAGATGTGGATCTATTCCATATTCTTTTAAAATAGATGCTAAAATGTGAAATTTTCTTCCAAACTTTCTAAATGTCTTCTTGAATTGTATACTTCCATAAAAATAATATCCAAAGGTTTTAAATTAGCCATGCATTGTGGGGGACCGTAATAACTGGTTTTGACAACGCCAAGGGTTAGTCGTTGCAGTTTTTTGTAAGTAAAATGAATGTTGAGTTCGACTAAATTCCCAACTCGACTAAGTTCCAAAACTCATTTTTTTATAACAAATGTAAAACATTCATAACAAGATTTTTATTTTCATATGTATCAGGTTTTCTTCGATGCGTGATGAAAAGCTCTTCATACTACATTGATTGATTGATTGAATGGTGTTTAATGTCCAGTGGCAAATATTTCATGCATATTCAGCAGCATTTTAATAAGTGATGATGAATTAGCCCTGTTAGACCGACACGATGAGCCGAATGAGCCGGATTTTTAACTTGCTTGCTCACGAAAGTGACAGCCATTAAAAGATATTCGAAGATACCAAAGGGCCGGACTGAAATCGTTAAGTAAATTGTCTTTGGTTTGAACCGGCAGTGGATCGTACCCACAACCTTCCGCGCTCGAGGCGAGCAAGCTAACCACCGAGTCAACAGGATAATCTTAAAGTGAAATATATTCACAGGAAAGCAAGTAAACATTACAATGGCTGTTGATTTTAAACATTAGTTGTACAACTAATAAAGAGGAATTGAGAGAAAACAGAAGAGTCAATCATGAGGAGACAATCGAAAAAACACGTCACTTTCCAATCGGAACACGCTCGTACATTTCCGTTATTCTTCGGAAATAATAGGATTTTATGGCGGAAATGGACGATGATGGTGGACAAGATGAAAAAAAAACAAAATTCACGGACAGATCCGACCCAAATTAAACATTGCACTTTGAACAAAGCGATGAAAACTTTATCACACAAAAACAGCATAAGGAAAAATATCTCTAAATGTAACTTTCTAATGGTGAAGATTATGGCAATACCACAATCTTATTACTATAACGACTGCATATGAATGAGCCTTTAAATGTTGCAGACTGGTTAGAAAACTAGATATCTTTGAGAACTAGTATCAACCTAGTGTACAATGTAATATGTAATAAGTTTTAGAATTTTGTTTATTTAACAATACTGATACTTTTCTTTCAATTGAATTTCGTTGTTCGAACAGTTTTAGAAGTTTTAATTCTAATCAAAATTCTCAGTTGTTTTTTATTAAAGAGATTTTTCTTTAATTTTCAGGTTTCTTTTTTTTCAGATATTTTAAACACATGACACTTTATACAATTTTGATCTAAGGTTGGTTCGTTACCTTACGTGCCCCCTGATGTGATAGAGAAGGTCTTTGATACAAGATCAAAGTATGCTGTATTACACATATCCACCTCGGGCCAAGACCTCGGTAATTTGTGAATACAGTTAGGTCAGGAAGAGTGTAATCCTATCATAGCTTTAAAGCAGGCACATTTTTCTCGACTTGGGTGTTATTTTTGACGCCATGTACTGACAGAATATTGCCCAGAAGACAAGACTCTATTTTAATTATCATAAATTGATGAAACGTTAAATTCTTTATCTAAAGGGCTTTCCGTCTATGAACAAGACAAATGCATATAAGTATAATTTATTTTGATACCTACATCATACGGGGCATTTTGACGCCTGTCTTAATAGTAAAATAAAAACATTCAATATATGTTCACAAATGAATGATTTTGTCTTTAGTAAAATTTACCGCTAATACAAACACAGACATGACCAGCGACACCAAAAGTGATAAGATATTTTAATAATAACCAGATTTACTATTTTATTTGTTTAATAAAGAAAACATGTGTACGCAGATGAGCTAAACTGGACTTCAGGCAAATTCATCGATCCTTATATTTTACTGAACCACGATTAAAAAGTGAATGAACCTTGTTTGTTATGTTATCATAATATTTTTCCATTTTGTATTTTTAGGGAGCTTTACAGCTTCACTTTTGGTATAGTGTGGGTTTTCTAAAACATATTTTGATCTGAAACTTCAACAACATTCATGCTAATTTGACTAGTATTTTTTTAATTTTATTTTATTGTCGCTTTACGTCACTGTTCGATAATAATGCAATCATATCAGAGCAGTCGCTTTTCTTGTTGCAAATTTTGAGTGCTTATCGATATTTTAACTCTCCGGCAGTTTAGTAAACTGACAGCCCTATAAATCCAATAGCCCAACAATGCAAGAACTCAATAGTTAGGGTTCGTGTTACCCCAGCTATGGTTTTCAGTGTTGAGTTGTGTATTATGTGTTTGTCTTTCGTCCATTTTGTTGGCCATGGTCTTGTCTGTCTTCCGACTTTACGATTTCTGTCTGCCCCTTTGGTATCTTCGAATTTCTTTTTCCACATTACAGTAGTACATCATTCCGTATAGTTGGACACATCGCTTTTATTGTTGCAAATTTGAGTGCATATATCGATATTTTAACTCTCCGATAGTCCGACAATTTAGTTAATTGAGAGCCCTTTAATCTAATAGCCCAACAATGCAAGAACTCAATAGAGTACAGCAGTCCGTATAGTTGGACACATTTAGCTTCCAAACAAAAAATGAGACGGAATTTAGTGCTTCTATAACTATTCCAGACCATTATGTAATTAACATAGCCCCTCGTAGGATCTTAGTTCGGGAGAACTATAACAGAAAACCTTTATGAACTCGAGGTACAAGTCCGTGTGGGAAAATATAACTGAGATCCAGGGAATGTATATGAACCCGAGATACAAGTCCGTGTGAACATTTACAAATCATCGTGTCGTTCTCAAGGTTAGATTTTCACCCTGCGTTTCCGTTAACGATTTGGAAGTAATTAATAAAAATAGTGTCTTATAAAACTTTATCTTTTGGTAAATCTTAATATGATAAAATATAGCTCCTATAATCTGATGAAAAAATCAAGTATGAATTGATCTTTATTACCTCAAGGATTTGTTTTACTTCAGGTAAAATATATATAAGCAATGATATCAAGGGAAATAGACAGAGTGGTGAAATATACAGTCAACTTACAATATTTTGACATATGACACGTCTCTACTTTCTGTGCTGGTGTGAAATCAACTGGTTTGACATGAAAATAAAGTAACCATTTTTTATTTCAATGTTTCTTCTTTAGAAAAAGGCGCCAGTGTTTTTCCAAAGTATGAAAAAGATTAATCTCACTTGAAGCAGAAAATTAT
Organism: Geukensia demissa; assembly: GCA_034783895.1. Classification (NCBI taxonomy): domain Eukaryota; kingdom Metazoa; phylum Mollusca; class Bivalvia; order Mytilida; family Mytilidae; genus Geukensia; species Geukensia demissa. The sequence continues at coordinate 924,644 of JARWCS010000006.1, read as the reverse complement.
GTATCTTGAATAATGAGCAGCGGTTTGCACTGAGACAGACTTTAAACTCAATATAATTTATTACATGGGCATAACAAGAAACTACCATAGCATGTTTAGTGTCATTTGAAGTTTCCAGAATATGTTCATCATGTTCTCCTAAAACATAGTAATTATAGCTACCGCTCTGTACTGCAGATATGACTTAGTACCCCTTGTTCACATTTTAAACCATTAGAGCGTTAGTCTTTTTACTTTTGTATATTTTGATTGTTTAATGCAAGTCTCATTGACAAACAAATAACTTCACATTTCTCTATACTTAATGAATTATTTTGCTGAAGAGTTTTGTCAAACCTACATGTAGATATAATTTTCTGTTTTGTAAAGCATGTACACATATACGTACATGTAGATAAGGTTTTCATTTTTGTCAAGCATGTAAACATATACGTACAAATAGGTATAATTTTCAGTTTTGTATAGCATGTACACACATATACGTACACGTAGAAATGGTTTTTAGATTTTTAAGCATGTACACATATACGTCCACGTTCAGTTTTGTTAAGCATGTACACATATACGTACATGTAGATATGGTTTTCAGTTTTGTCAAGCATATATACACCTATACGTACATGTTCAGTTTTTTTAAGCATCTACACATATACGTACACGTTCAGTTTTGTAAAGAATGAACACATATATACGTACATGTTTAGTTTTTTTAAGCATGTACACATATACCTACATGTTGATATGGTTTAAGTTTTGTCAATCATGTACACGTACACTTAGGTATGGTTTTAGTTTCGTCAAGCATGTACACATACACGTACATGTAGATAAGGTTTTCATTTTTGTCAAGCATTTTCACATATACGTACAAATAGATATATTTTTTCAGTTTTGTTTAGCATGTACACACACATATACATTCATGTTCTATTTTGTCAAGCATGTACACATAAACGTACATGTAGATATAGATTTAAGTTTTGTATAGCATGTACACACATATACGGACAAGTAGATATGGTTTTCAGTTTTTAAAGCATGTACACACATATACGTACACGATAGATATGGTTTTAGTTTTTTAAGCATGTACAGATATACGTGCATATTCAGTTTTGTCAAGCACCTACATATATACGTACACGTAGGTATGGTTTTCAGTTTATACCAACTTCATATTACCAGGTTGTACTAGGTGGATGTACCATTTTCAATCTTCACTGCATCAACCGGAACCGGAAGTTAATGGGTGTTTTCCAGATTGGCAAGGCTAAAACACAGTAGTATTTTAATTTATAGACTATTACATAGCCATTTTTTCATATCAGCCCGAGCCCTTCCACATTGACCCTGAGAGACGAAATGTGTCGAATGATTATTCAATGGTTGACAGACAAAATTTGACCTGCAATGATCTCTTTAATACATAATTTGTTCATACATTTTGATGTATTTAAAAAAACTCCAACAAAATGAAATTAATTATTCAATTATGCTCTCATTTCATAAACGCGATCGACAAAATGAATGTGGTACCAGAAACTGCTCATTCTAATCACTGACTGGCAAAGCATTCAACACAACGAACGTGACGACAGAACCGATAGCGCATAATGTAAGGGCTAATATAAATTTACAATCTGATCACATCGGCCATTTCCGTCATAAAATCCGGTAAAGTGACGGAAATATACGAGCGTGTTCCGATTGCCATATATAGGAGAAAAAACACTAATTCATTTCTTTAACATTTTCAACTAAAATCGATAATCTTTAAATTCGTCTAGCTCTTTTACCTTAACTTTAACTAGGCAAAGACCATATATACAAAGATTTGTACATGTC
>JARWCS010000006.1:894935-908438 GCA_034783895.1 Geukensia demissa | reverse complement strand
TGCACGTTATTCCATTGGCTTTCTATAGCCTAACGTGCACGTTAATTTAGCGATCGTTTTATGAAACGGCAGCCTGAACTGTGCCCATATACTACTGATGGGTGTCGTTTCTACTTGTGGCTGCAAGTCTACAACAACGTATTTGTATTAAACAATTGATTGCGGATTTGTCTGATGTATCATTGAAAGCAGTTAAGGAGGCCAGAACCATCGATGTTAGAGAACGTAAGGCGACGGAAATGAGGAAAAAATGCCGTTGAGCAGAGCAAGTGTCGAGAAATGGCGTTTTCTCCACATTTTAGAGAATCCTACAATTATCTAATCCTTTTTCATATCAGAGGTTGAACGCTTGGTCCGCCCTATATGATTCTGTGCCTGGAAATCGCCCAGGTAACTAATAAGTTTCACGAGCACACGAGCTCGCATCGTTTTTGAGTTCTTCCAAGTTTTTTTTTACGTGACAGTCAATTTTAGTTATCTCTTGTGTAAAAGGGCTCTCAAAAGTCGTAAATAACGATCCGCCTTTCTTTTATGTACCATCTTAGACAAATGTTTACACTGAAATGAATCTTATTTACTTAATAATCAAATAATATTGAAAACAAACTACATGTGCGATGAACGGAAAGTACAAAATATACTTAAGGTGTTAAAATTCGTAATGTCATTATAAGTATGTGGTGGCTTAAAATTCAGACTGCCGCCTTTCGTATTAAATTTACACGCGTTAGTAAATTAAATGAAGAGGGCGTCTAAGTGTTCTGGGTTCGGCGTCATCATTAACTGTTTGTCCTTGGGCTGGTCACTATTTTGATAATTTTCACTTCAAGTATACTATCTTGGTAATAAACAGACTTATATATGGATTTTAAATATGATTTGGAGTATTTAAAGAGGGGTGTAAAACGACTTTTACAGGCGCGTCTCAATGACCAAGTGTGTATAAATTTAACTTTTATGTGTACATTATAGTTGTAGCGGATTTTCAGTGGTCTTTGATGGCCGTAGTGTTTTCTTCTGCCATCAGAACGTCAAATGGACGATACAAGTGTCTGGCATTGAAAATCAGACTTCAGTTTTAACCTTGAACATCCTAGAATAAAACGGACCAACAAAAAGTCTGCATATCAATGTTAAATCCGACCAAATAAAAATATGCAGGCGAAAAAATCTAAATACTGTAAAAGATCGTAAAACTGATATAATTTAATATAATTCCAGGATGTCAAGTTTTTTTTGCAAATATTTTAACGTTTGTATCATGCTCATTTTGATTTGTTTTGAAAAACCGTTATTCTTAATTTACTGACTTTCTGTAAAATTTGATAAACTTAAGATTTTTTTAACTTCTTTTCTATTTTCTTTTTTCCGTTTTCACTTATATAAAAAATGTAATTTTCCATTTTTATCAATAAGCAATTGGAAAGGAGTAAAAAATATTATGATGTTTAACAAATCCAATTCTATCTACTTTTACAAGGCCCGATTACACGATGACAGTTTTTCGTCAAAAACCTCCTTAACGAACTTAGAATAGAATAGAAACCATACTTTTCTAAAAAAAAACTTTAACAATTAGCAATTCCTTCAATTTTCTATTAATAGTAAAAAACCATCAAAAACTTTGATCGAGTAAGCAGTGAACTTTTACAAAGTTTTTGAAGGAAACCTTTGATCGTGTAAAATATAAAAAAAAAACTTAAAATATTTTTGTAATACATTAACTGAAATTCATTTTCCGGCGTCTTGCAGGAATTTTTAAATTTCACGTGTCTTACACAGACTGATTTCAAGTTAAACCATTAAGTCTTTTGGATGACTACGTAGATTCTACTTACCCTGCTTATAAATAAGAAACAATAAGTTAACAGACTCTATTAAGTGAAATATTAAGTGAAACGTACTGGTAATCATATTACCTGGACAGAAAGTTTTGTATGTTAGTTTTTTAATGCTGTTTGCCATAATTTAAATTTTCTTAATTCAATTCAAAGCTGGTTCCTGCTCCCGGAACCCCGCCCCTTTTGGATCTGTTAATTTCGGCGGATAGTATGTTAAAACATTAATTAGAGAATCATTCGATTATACTTACAAAATAGTAACATTTCACGGGTTTATTATGGTATTATGTTTAAATCTGAGGTCAAGACACTTTGGTGACAGGTCTAAATAGAATTAACTATTAATATTGTTTAGAGAGGTGAGAGAAACAGCCAAAAGTATTAAACTGTGTCCTATGTAGTGGTATATCAAATAGGATTGTTATATACAAGTAACTTCTTATTATATTAATTAGAGAGTGTAAAATTAAAGTAGCCAGGCATTTAATAGCATTATTTTAGTTGGATAGCTGATCGCTTCAAATATATTGAAAAATTGTAATCAACTGGCAAAGTTCGACGCCGATATAAGTAATATTTAGATTATATTAGACCAAACTTTCTAATTCAGAGACAAACGGCAGACAAGTGGAGTTTCGTGTTTATTTAATTATATTCACCTTTGAAAACTTTAATCTTTTATATTATCTAAAAAAATTTAAATGATGAATCAGAAAAGACATTATTTCATTTGTTGCTTTCACTTGAAAAAGTTAAAATACGGTAATTGAATGATAATTGGACAAACGTTTAATTTATGGGTTTGTGGCATATTTTTAATTCACACCTTACATGTTAACCGTCTATATCAGAGAAAAACTAGGCTGTGATCATCAACGACGCCTGAATTTCTCGACATGTTATCCTAATTTAATTTAAAACACTAAATTTATAATTCATCTCAATTTTTTTAGACTAAGACTGGATCAAAATTCATGTGTTAGAACGATAACGCTATCAGGGCATCGTTTGCACTCAAAGACTGTCTTTGACATCAAACGCAGAGTATTAATCAAATATGTCAAAATATACTGAGGATTTATTTAGAAATCACCCGCAATATGTAATATCCCACATAATTTTTAACAATTATCATAAACAATTGAAAAAATGATCAGATAAAAGTAAACAACTTACAGAAGAAGAGACATGTTTCTACTTCAACGAGACATGTTCTACAATATGAAGAGATTGCTTTTATCTTTTCTTTCAAAAGCGTTCAACGTGCTCGTCTAGAAACGGCACAGACAGGGAAAGCACCAAAAAGTACAGTTGATGGAACAGAAACTTAATAGAAGCCATCAGAAAAATAAACAAAGGGACATTTCAATGTCAGCTGAAAAAATCAGAAAAAGAAAAAAATCACACTACTGCACATGCAAAGATTTTAAAAACCTTCAAGTCGTCAACGAAAATTAAGAATTCCCACGTTTTTCTAAAAGAATGTTAAGACAATTCATGAAATCAAACTTTGACCTTTACTTCCGAGAAGACATGAGTGAAAACCAAAAAGTTCGACAGGAGGTAACAAGTAAATATAAACACGAAAATATGAGAATAAAAAAGGCTAACCACAGAACAGAAAACTAAACAAGGACACATATATGAAGAATATGGATAATACCAGAATATAGCCATATTGCACATTTTCATGAGACGAATAAATGTATAGAAAACTCATTAACTGTACGAGGATGCGACAGAAAAATAAACGGAAATGCCACATAAAACGGGACAAATCGACACACACGGCAATCTCGAGAACATGAACAAGACGGAATATAGGACATAGTGTACACATACAACTATGAACAATGACCCCACCTATAAACTATAGGAAAACTCAGGTGGTTCGGAAGGGCAAGCAGTTCCTGCTCTTTTAAAGACTCCCACCGCATTGTCCACTTGTCTATCCGGTATTAGTCATTTCAGTGAAATGGGAAGGTTCACGGGATTACAACCTCCAGGCAGAAAAATTGAACAGCCTGTTTTCGGTTTACTCTACTACTTCACAAGAAATCCGTCTTAATCTGTTAAACAGATATTCCATATCGGCAGACAAGATTGTGCTGTCGACCGTAAAATTCTGGAGTCATTACTTCAACTGAGGAGCAACATATCCTTTTCTGAGCAGTTTCTGTGTCAACGATCCAGCTCTGTCTAGCAAAACACGCTCTGGAAAAATAAATGTATTTGCTATGAAAGGTTTATATGCCATACGCCAGTACAGTTGGAATGTTGCCGCTAATAAACAGAAAAAATGACTTTTGGAAAGTTGTTCATCAAAGTCATCGCGTTTGTCATTAATTTGTATGAAGCCTTCCTCTATTGTTTAATTCCTGATGACGATCAAGGTATGAGGCAGACTTGGGAGTTCCTGATGTATCTTTTTATTTTCAAGCTCATTTGGGTAGATAATGTGAAGATAATCATCGAATCTTGCATTGTTCAGTGAGAGAACACCATCTTTTAGTGGAAGCTGAAATTAAAGGTTTGAGTTAATCTTTTTTTTCGGTGATAGCTCTTGAGGAAAGTACGCCTCAAACGAGTAAAGAAATATATTGACGTCAATAATAAAGTATTTTGATCAAGATTATTAAGTCCAATAAACGTTTTACAGCGGATTCTAGCCACAGCGAAACAAGCAGGACATATACCCACAGAAGTTAAACCTTCCCATATTTTGTTATTCAAGCCATAAAGTCTTTGTGTTCTGTTATATAATATCTGTCTTTGTTTTATTTTTTGTTATAAGTTTGTTTGTTTTATTGGGGTTTAACGCCACTTTCAACAATATTTCAGTAATATCGCGGCGGTCAGTTTTACTGGTGGATGAAGCCGGATTTCCCGGAAAGAACCACCGACCTGTAACTGACAAACCTTATCACGTGCGATGCGAGCTAAACTGTTTTTGTATGGTACAAATTCAGACGAGAACTCGCGCCGTATAGGTGATAGACTACAGTGATCTGTACAGGTAAGTTTAATCACCTACCTAGACCACTCAGCCACCCAGGCCATTTTTGTTATAAGAAGGTGGTGTTGTGTGCTGCAGTGGTCAGTTCATGTCTCAATGTTGTTGTGGTTATTTTGATTGGTTTTTTGTTATAAGAACGTGATGTTATGTGTTGTAGTGGTCAGTTCATGTCCAGATGTTGTTTTGATCGGTTTTTTGTTATATGAATGTGGTGTTGTGTGTTGTAGTGGTCATTTCATGTCCAGCTGTTGTTTTAATTGGTGGTTTGTTATATGAATGTGGTGTTGTGTGTTGTAGTGGTCATTTCATGTCCAGCTGTTGTTTTGATCGTTTTTTTTTGTTATATGAATGTGGTGTTGTGTGTTGTAGTGGTCAGTTCATGTCCAGATGTTGTTTTGATCGTTTTTTTTTTGTTATATGAATGTGGTGTTGTGTGTTGTAGTGGTCAGGTCATGTCCAACTGTTGTTTTGGTTGGTGTTTTGCTATATGAATGTGGTGTTGTGTGTTGTAGTGGTCAGTTCATGTCCAGATGTAGTTTTAATTGGTTGTTTGTTATATGAATGTGGAGTTGTGTGTTGTAGTGGTCAGTTCATGTCCAGATGTTGTTTTGATTGGTTTTTTGTTATAAGAATGTGGTGTTGTGTGTTGTAGTGGTCAGTTCATGTCCAGATGTTGTTTTAATTGGTTTTTTGTTATATGAATGTGGAGTTGTGTGTTGTAGTGGTCAGTTCATGTCCACAGATGTTGTTTTAATTGGTTTTTGTTAAATGAATGTGGTGTTGTGTGCTGTAGTGGTCAGTTCATGTCCAGATGTTGTTTTGATTGGTTTTTGTTATTTGAATGTGGTGTTGTGTGCTGTAATGGTCAGTTCATGTCTCAATGTTGTTGTGGTTATTTTGATTGGTTTTTTGTTATAAGAACGTGATGTTGTGTGTTGTAGTAGCCAGTTCATGTCCAGATGTTGTTTTAATTGGTTTTTGTTATATGAATGTGGTGTTGTGTGTTGTAGTGGTCAGTTCATGTCCAGATGTTGTTTGAATTGGTTTTTTGTTATATGAATGTGGTGTTGTGTGCTGTAGTGGTCAGTTCATGTCCAGATGTTGTTTGAATTGGTTTTTGTTATATGAATGTGGTGTTGTGTGTTGTAGTGGTCAGTTCATGTCCTGAAGTTGTTTTTTATTGTTTGCTGTTATAAGAACGTGGTGTTGTGTGCTGTAGTGGTCAGTTCATGTCCCTATGTTGTTGTTGTTATTGTTTTGATGGTTTTTTGTTATAAGAACGTGGCATTGGCGTTGTTTTCTGTAGTGGTCAGTTCATGTCCAGATGTTGTTGTTGATGTTGTTTTAATTGGTTATGGAGTTGTGTGTTGTAGTGGTTATGTTATGTCTTAATGTTGTTGTTGTTTTAATTTTTTGTTTTGTTATAAGAACCTAATGTTGGTGTTGTTTAGTGGTCAATATTTCTAATGTGATTTGTTCATATCTTAAAAACGCATGTGTGTATGGACAGAGAGTGAAAACCTAAATGTCGATGCCACTTCTGGTGGAACCCGAAATCCCAGAAAATATTTACCAGTCCATTTGAAGATGATGTATTGTTTTACATAAATCAGCAGTATTTTTTTTTAATATTTTTAAATGCAATTATTATTGCACATGATAGAAATCGTTCCATTAGATTTGGCTTCTTATTTTTCAATTAGTTTTGAAAATGAGTTCTTTTTTATACTTGGAACTCGGCGCCGATTAGAGGTTACCCCATGAAATATGTATACTGCATAAAGAAATTTACAATATTGGTAGAACGTTGGTAATCATGTATTAAGATTTCATGTGGGCAGTCATTATCAGTTAGGAAAATGTAACCCCCACTAAGTGCAAGTTAATATAGTTCTCCATTTCAAATAATTGGTTGTATAATTACAACTTAGTACGAAGTTGTTACTCCAGTACTTAAAAAGTAAATATATATATATACTTATTGCGACAAGATCTTGGATAACCTCTTAGAAACACCGCCTGATTTGTTTGTACGAAACTGTTAGTAACCATTGTCTCTTTTGTCATTTGGAAACATAAATAATGATTTTCTGCCACCAGGGGATATAATATAAAACTTAAAGTACTGTAACCGTAGAAAGTGATAGAGATTTTAATCAGTGAAATCGTGCAAATTTTACGCATCATTACGTGAAGTTGGAGACAGTGCAGTACACTAAAACATATAAATGCCGTGAAATTAGTTTACTATCTCTAACAATCAAACAGTAAGTGAAAATGGTTTTATGATTTCAACGAATTAAAACCAATTTTGTCCATATCAGTAATCTATCCACAGTCTCTGTGGGAACATGGCGAATGTTGCATATGGCGGGAGTTCCCGAGGAGTCGACAATATTCTTTGATGCTTCCGAACTGTCATATTGAATATCGGTTACAGACGAAAATAACAAGATTTAAAAAGCTTTTTATCAAATAACGTGTGACAAAGAGAGCGTTCATCTCACAAATTAGACGATAATTGCAGCTATTTTAAACATTTTCTATTTTTCATTGCACTTTTTTGTATATCGTAATGGCATTAGCAGTTATCTGAAAGTATATCGCATTCGCCTTTAAAACAATCGAAAGACTATATTATTTGATTAGTTCTGTCAAGAGAAAATCTGGTAGGCCTTACAATATATTAATCATTTTGATAAAACACGTTGGAGACTTTCTGTAGTATTTTTTTAACTTACTGTGTCAATAACCGATCTACCCGATATTTTTGTTGTTCTTCAAAGCTAAATGCATGTTACAGGAAATGACGAAGATAATGCTTGAACGCTAAGCGATAATTTGATATAAATTTTGAAAAAGTCATAATTGTCTAGGCACCAGATTATTAGAACAATTTCTGCTACGATGATACACAACGAACTAGAAGAACAGTCCATTGCACGGGTGGTTTGATGGGAAGGGTCAGTTAAAAACATTTCTTGTTCAATAAAAGTCTGATATGAGGGGTTTTGTCTTCAATGCGGGGAGGGCATTCAATGAAGTCTGATATGAGGAATATAGTTTTCAATGAGGAGAGGGGGTCATTTAAGGCTGATGTGATAAGAATAGTTTTCAATGGAGGAGGGGTGGTTCAGTTAAAGCTGATATGAGGAGAGCAGTCTTCAATATATGATAGAAGGGGTTTCAGTTAAGGCTGATATGAGAAGACTAGTCTTCAATCAGGGCAGGGGGTTCAATGGAAGCTAATATTAGGAGTATATTCTTAAATGAGGGGTTCAATTAAAACTGATATTAGGAGTATAGTCTTTAGTGAGGGGTTCAATTAAGGCTGATATGCGGAAAATAGTCTTCGATGAGGGGAGGAAATTCAACTAAGGCTGACACGAGGAGTTAAGTCTTCAGTGAGGGAAGGGGGTTCAATAAACGAAATTTATAAAAGTTGTCTTAGGGAAGAAAGAAGTCTTTGTTTAGGTGACGGTGTAAAAGGGAGCAGTATATCTTTTGTCTGGTTTTGATTGGTTGGTGATTGGTGTTTTTTGTGGTCATTACTCACACCCAGATATCCTTTGAAATAACTAAAATAACAGAGAAGGCTTCATTCCTTTTATTGCACATGGTAGTGGTCCCTTCTCGCTTGATTTGATTGTCCATTTCCTTTTTCATTTAACAAAGGCTTTTCTGTGTTTTGGTTCTAATGTTACTGATGAGAGGTTACTCTTTGAAATGTACATATAACATACCAAAATGCACAATATTTATTTAACATTGATAAACCTGCATGCATCTTTACGATTATGCTTGGTACACTGTTCATTGTAAATAGAAAAGACCAGGTTCAGGTTGGACGACGATAAAAAGGAAACTAGCCGACATAAATTAAACAACTAAAATCGGTAGATTGGTAAGTTTGGTGATCTTTCTCTATAACAAGATGCGCCATATAACAGAATCCTTCCTAGAATTCTTCATAATAATTTTGGCAATAAATTAATAAAGAATTGTGTGTGATTAACACAATTTAAAATTTAAAAAAATGAACATACAGATTCTTTACTGGATACAGACAAAAAATAAATATTGGTGCAAAACGTGAGTGACTATGGCGAATATACTTGTTCTTTTTCTTTTAGCATCAATTCGCCATTCAAAACTAGATCAAGCTTTGCTTCACGTTACGAATATCAAACAGAAATGGTTGACACGAGGTGATTTATTACTTAATTTAGGAATTTATGTTACCTCACGGAATTCGTCTTAATTATGCATACTTTTAAGTTGTAGACATGAAATGTTTATTTCTTAATCCCATTAACATTATACTTCTAACGATTTCAGTATAGTAGTATATCCATGTATCAACAAACGCCCATTTGACTGTGATTTTTTAACACAATCGTATCTCTCGGCTCTTATCGAAATAGGAAAATAATGACATTTCCGCGCCATGTTTCACAGGTAGTGTATTTATATAGGATAGTTGGAGACATCTTGACGTTCAGACATCCTTCTTCGATGACTGTTTAATTGCGAGTTCCGAATTTTCACAAGGAGAAATATGTCGTCAGTGTTTGACTTGAGTAGATTTATTCCGCTTTAATATTCAGCCTTTTCGGAGACGTGAGGGGCATATCTAAATTACAACGTTAATGTTTGTCCTTTCATAAATTCTGTATCGCAATCCAGACCTTTATCGCGTCCATTACTACTCAATGTTATCCAATAGATTGTTTTCGCCCCAGTATAAAATGATATATTTTTACATTGAAAGTATGAAGACATGTAAAATGATTGTACGGATTTTGTCACATCATTTGCGCATCCAAAACCTGTAAATCACAAACTCCTACAGGTTGCCCTAAGACCTTCAATAAACACATGTCAACACCCCATGGCAAGCTGTGAAATGCCCCCAAGTATAATAATGCATTTTGTTTTAGTATGTAAAAATTTAATAACATAGTACAGATACCGTTAACAAGGTTTTATTCGCGACTTGTGTTTCGCATCTCTGGTTACACGCCTTTCTGTTGTTCTGTTACTGTGAGGAACTTCTTGAGTCCTGGTGTATCTACTTGCAAATTCGTTCGTAACAGTTTTTGTGCTTAATTCACACACTGCCTTTCTTTTACCTTCCTCCCATCTTCTGTGGTTGTCTGCCTCCCTTGCTTCATGCCTCCAATACGTCTCTGGAACAACTTAATGTGAAACTCACCAGTTTCAGGTCAAGATCACATATTGGTTGTTTTTTCCTTGCTTTTTCCATTCTAATCATTCACTCCCATGTCCGACTGACTTCTTTCCTCTCTTATATAAGTAAGAATTTTGTATGACTATTCCAGTTCAGTTTGCCTTGACACAAGACATTGATAATATGGATGACTTGTGATTTCAAAAAGCCATATTCGAAAAGCTTCGATATTAACAACAACAGTCAATACGGTCACATCATTGGCATGTTTATCGTACAGATACAAAGTTCTGGTACTTCATCCGCGAGAAAACCACAAGACCACCAGTTTCAACATACACGATATATTGTTTTGTTCAAGAATATAGGAGATCCAACAGATTCATAGTTTGGCTAGATAAATCTGAATATTTATTTCTTCTGATCAAACCATAGAATGACTACGATTTAAAAGCCACATATTTCCTAGAGAGATGCAATATTGATACTTGGATAATGAAGCTACAGTACAGCATGTGTATTTGACCAACCCAGATCGAATGACACATACAACCAGATCACCAATGAAACAACATCAATATTATAGAGAAATATAAGTGTCTTGCACCCAGAATAATTGTTCATTGACGAGCGGTTGAAGTTATATATTTGGGACTTGTTTAGATATTGGTAAAAATGCGATGATTACAGATACAGATAGCTGACAAGTTAAATGGGAAGAAAGGGTCCATTAGACAAAGACGTATTCACAAGAGAAACAAAGTTGTAAACTAAGTCAACGTCGTACTACGCAAACTAAAAACTCCAACCTGTAGGCTTCAAGTCCTATGGAGAGGGACTGGCATAAGTTAACATTCCAGAGATGACTCTAGTCATAACACGAAAAGAACATAACGACCAAAACAACAACAAAAAGGCCATCCTTAGAAAATATGGATTATTTCAAAACCCAATACACCAGTAGAGATGCGAATCGATGATAATTTGATGTTTTCTCGAATAAAAAAATTCTTTTGTTTTTTGTTTTTGTTTTCCTGCTTCCATAATACAATTAGGTCAATGTTGAGGTTGATTGAATAATACCCTATTGTAGAATAGGGTATTATAATTAATCTGTAGAATTCGGTATGATGAACCACTGGTAAAATTTGGTATTTTAGTACAAAAGTGGATTTTAATTTGGTATAATAATAAATCGGTAGAAATTGGAATTATGACTACATATATAGTCCATAGAACTCCAGCGGTAAAATGTTGTATTTGAAATCGTCGGTTTTCATTTGGTATAAAAATTACTCAGTAGAATTGGAATATTTAAAGTTAGTCGTTAGAATTCGGTATTATAATCCACCAGTAAATTTTGTATTTTTAAATAGTCTGTTTTTATTTGGTTTATTAAATTTGATGCAAATTTCTAATTTAATCCAGTTTTTTCATTGGCTCTTCGCTATATTGCATTATGGAGTTTTTTGTATTATCCCTAGCAACATGTTATAATTTTGCGTTCCCTAGCAACATGTTATAATTTTGCGTAGCAACGAAAATATCAGATTTAAGACCGAACATTGTTGAACTCGAAAAAATATCACCTCTGTGGCCGAAGTTTACTGATTAACTTCCGTCAAAGCTTACAAACGTCAGACGACAAATTGGTCTCCATTTTTATATGATCGCTAAAATTGCTGTCGTATAATGATATGGGCTGTTGTCGTCGTCGGTGTTTTTCAGCACACGATTAGTTTTGTTCTAGTAAACCGATTCCTTTCATATTTTGTGACATTGATCGATTGTATTAGATAAAGTTCGGTTTTGGTTTTTGTTGACATAGCCCGAGACTACTATAACGCAGTTATTATATGTGTTATTATAGTCTCAGACATAGTACAATCCTTTCTTTTATTTTTATTATGTTGAGGTGGGCTAAAAAGGATTTTTCTTATATTTCAATATACATTTTTACCCGATTTTAATCGGGTTTCTCTCTTTCCGGCATCAACTAGTCCAGAACAGAACTGCCTTTAGTTGAAGATGTTGTGGTCGATAACCACACTTACAAAATATACCACAATCAGAAAAAATATTTATAATAATAATTACTCGGAAGAAATTGGAATTATAATAAGTCAGAAAATTCGGTAAAATAACCTACCGGTAAAATTTAGTATTTTACTGATTCGGTTTTTAATTTGGTATAATAATTACTCGGTAGAATTGGGAATTGTAATAAGTCGGTAGAATTCGGTATAATAACTAACCTTTACATTTGGTATTTTCATGGGAAGGTTTTAATTTGGTATAATAATTACTCGGTAGAATTTGGAATTAACATGTTATTAGTCGGTATAATTCTGCTGTTTATTGGACGGTAGAACTCTGTATTATAATAAGTCGGTAGGATTTGGTATTATAATAAGCCGGTAGAATTTGTTTTTATATTCATTCGGTATAATTCGGTATAATAACCCACCGTTAAATTTTGGTATTTTTTTATTTGTCGGTTATAATTTGGTATAATTATTACTTGATACAATCTGGAATTGTAATAAGTCGGTAGAATTCGGTATAATAACTCACTGGTACATTTGGTATTTTAATGAGTCGGTTTTAATTTGGTATAATAATTACTCCGTAGAATTTGGAATTGTTATTAGTCGGTATAATTCTGCTGCTTACTGGACGGTAGAATTCTGTATTATAATAAGTCGGTAGGATTAGATATTATAATAAGTCGGTAGGATTTGGTATTATAATAAGTCGGTAGTATTTGGTATTATAATTAGTCGGTAGGATTTGGTATGATAAGAAGTCGGTAGGATTTGGTATTATAATAAGTCGGTACGATTTGGTATTATAATAAGTCGGTAGGATTTGGTATTATGATAAGTCGGTAGGATTTTATTATAATAAGTCGGTATAATTTTCCATAGTCATCAGTGTTATAATAAGTCGGTAATATGGAATTTGGTATGATAATCGATCTTGAGAAATTGGTATTATAATGTATTATTTTTATATGGTCATTTTTACTGGTTCTGTAAAAGTATAATTAATTTGTAGAATTTGGTGATAAAATTTTAGAATTTTGTACTTTCTCCGGTAGTTATATCTCTTCAGTACCATACATTATGTGGTTTCTGGAAGGTGAAAAGATGATTTATTCGGATTAAAGTAAACAATATTTTTTGAAATAACTCCATTCATAAAAATGATTTGAAAAGCATATTTAGGGAGCAGATTTTTCACTGCAAAAACTTAACAATGTGTGGGGGTGAGGAATAATGCCCCGCAAGACAATTGAAAAATTCGTCTGTATGTCTAGTTGAGCTAAAAATAGAAGATTAGACATCCTTTTTGTTCAATTTGTAGAATATTTTCAGTTCAGCAAAATTCATTTGATGTACTTTTCAATCTGAATAACTACGCTAGTACACTGCACCCGGGGGGGGGGGGGGGTG
>JARWCS010000006.1:883344-894835 GCA_034783895.1 Geukensia demissa | reverse complement strand
GTACATGTTTTATTATTTGATTTGTTTGGTGTATATATATTTGTATTGTACATGTTTTATTAGTTGATTTGTTTGGTGTATTTATATTTGTATTGTACATGTTTTATTATTTGATTTGTTTGGTGTATATATATTTGTATTGTACATGTTTTATTATTGATTTGTTTGGTGTATTTATATTTGTATTGTACATGTTTTATTAGTTGATTTGTTTGGTGTATATATATTTGTATTGTACATGTTTTATTATTTGATTTGTTTGGTGTATATATATTTGTATTGTACATGTTTTATTAGTTGATTTGTTTGGTATATATATATTTGTATTGTACATGTTTTATTATTTGATATATATTTTTATTGTACATGTTTTATTAGTTGATTTGTTTGGTGTATTTATATTTGTATTGTACATGTTTTATTAGTTGATTTGTTTGGTGTATATATATTTTTATTGTACATGTTTTATTATTGATTTGTTTGGTGTATATATATTTGTATTGTACATGTTTTACAAGTGATAAGACTAAAAAGAATATTGAATCTGAATCTATATCTATCATAGGTTGTCTAAGAATGTTTTAAAAACTAGTGTATATGTTGTAAGTAGACAGCATAGACGAATTTAGAAGTGGCTGTTTGTCCTCAGCAATTGAGACAGGTATAAGTAACCACAGACCCTAATACAATTTTAGAAAATCATAAATGTTTATGTTGTATAGAAAATTGTGTTGACGATTAAGTTCAGATTTGGGTTCTAGTGAAGTGTTGACGATTAAGTTCAGATTTGGGTTTTAGTGATGTGTTGACGATTAAGTTCAGATATGGGTTCTAGTAAGGGACAAATCTTATTATCGCTATTAACCACTCCGATTCTTATAAAAAGTACTCTGAAGATGACATTGTAGATTCTCGATTGATGTGCATTGTAATCTTTGGGCGACGTGTGTTGCCACAGACTGTCGACATTCTAATGGGAACCAACTGTGCACGCCCTTTTGCCGATTTATACTTTATTCGTATGAAGCAGACTTCATACAGAGCATTCTGTAAAGAAAAGGTTGACTCAAACTTTTGTTTTCACGTTTCGCTCTATAGATTATTTTATTTTACTGAATAATTCTAAATTCGGTGATTAGGTTGACCGCATATTTTCCGTTTACCTGGAAATCAAGGATACCACTGTAACAGAAAGGCCTTTTCGTTCCTAGACGTACACCTAGAAATTGACAGTAAGGATGGGTTAAGAACAAACCTATACAGCAAGAGATGGATTTCATTTTTCATTGTAAACGTTCCGTTCATGTGTAGCAATATTAATTCCAGTCTCACCTGCATAAGAACTGTATATTTGTTGATAAGATACTCCAGGCCTTCTATAAGGATTTTATTGATAGGGGGCTGCTGCTGACAAGAAAACTACTGAACCAAGGATTTTTGTTAAAAGATTAAAGTCACCAAACCGAAACTTTTTCGGTCGCCATCATGATTTGGTTGACCGGTGCGAAATATCCATTATACATCTGACAATGGATATCTTCCCACTCTCGTGACTACGAATCCGTTTCTATGCCGGTTGTGACTAACATCGATTGTGATTTAACATTGTTTTTGATTTCTGTGTAAAACGACGGGTGAAACTATTAGAGCAGGATTTGCTAATTTACCTTTCAGGGGCACCTTAACTCCTGGTTTTTTCAGGGTTCGTGTTACTCCAACTCTAGTTTTCATTGTGTTGTGTGTATTGTTTTTTTGACCATGGTCTGACTTAAAGAAGTGGTATCTTCGATGTTTTTAAAAGATTTTCGCGTATTCAGAAAGTTTGTGATTTAGGTGAGAATATTGTAATCTTGATTTACAGGATAAATTTGTTTTTATCATGACAAAACTCTAACATTCAAACAATTCCTGCTAAATTACTATTATTATACGCTGCCTAACATATTTTTAGAAATTGAATACTGTTTAAATGGTATGTGACACTTTAATAAAATATTCTGTCCGGTTCTATCCCTTTTGAGTCGATTATTCTTACATTTGAATCACGTTGGTCATCAGAATATTTTTCAGTGAAAAACCATGACCCCTTCAGAGTTAAATGGTCGTTTGTTATTTATATGTTTTGAAAATGGGTGTCTTATAGACAATCCTGTCATATCTTTTTTTTCTATAAAATTCATCTTTATTGTTTTTGAAATCAAGAAAATTCAAAATAAATTTTAAAAATCTTTATTTTTTGTTCTTCTGTTGATTATCATAATGCAAGAAGATACACAAATAATAACAATAAACAACATAATAATAAATAATTTTACACATTTACAACAAATCTGTTTACATCATTCATCAAAATTCAATTTTTTTTTATTTCTGTGAAATATACCATTTGCCATGTTGTTATATCTTCATATGTATTTCATTGAAATTTTGAAATTGAATAGAAATTCATGACAGAGAAACTTAGGTTTATTGTAAACATATATTAGAAGACAATTTGTTCAATAGTTGATAATTAATATATAGAGAGAAAAATTACACATCTTATAACAAACATTGATTTGCGTACATATAGTGACTAGAATAAAATCATTAGAAGCACACAACATTTCCTTGTTACTTGTCTTTCTTTTATGAAAGACCAACAGAAATGATATCACCTGAGAAAATGGTTTAGGTAAATACTGTTTTGACCATATATTTTCAATAATTAGTTTTTTAATTTGATGTACACATAGTTTCGGCTTGCCTATGACTGTATTCTCCAATTGAGAATATCGAGGCCTTGATTTCGAGTTAATGCGGAGCTAGTAGCAAAATTCGGAAACAAGGTCAAAAGTCACCCAGGCTAATGTACAGATGGATTTTCAAGAACTTTTAGCACTAAATAAAGCATAATGGATTTAAACATAGCACTGAATTATCATTTACATTGTTCTTTTTAACGGAAATTAACACAAGATAATGCCTTTGAATGTAGGTGACTTACAACATACTTTTTTAAGGGAAATCATTGCGAGTGTAATTAACTGCTTTCAAATGCTGAACAGTCAGCAACTTTTAATGAACATCAGCCATTGATCGTTCATGAGCTTCTATTCGTTTTCTGTCTAGAACATTCAACATTCTTTCCATGTGTCTCAGTTCATTGTTGGGATTGGTAGAACTGGACAGTCCGGGAAATGGCATATGATGCCCCATCGGACTTCGTGGTCGAATTGGTGATGGTCGACTTATACCACCAACCGGCCCATTCACATCTTCATCTCGCATTTGACTTCCGGAACTAGATACAGGTGACGTGCTTGATGTAAATGTTTTTGAAGATTGTAATGAATACGGCGAGTATCTTGGACTAGAACGAGACGGAAATATCGGTCCTACTGTTGTATTGGATATCTGGTTTGGTGAAACGGCACTATTTCCACTAAGATCAGAGTTCAGACTAGAATAACTTTGAGATAACATATGATTGTGCAATGTTAACTGGTTAAGTGTTGACAGCGCATGAGCATGCGAATGACTTGATGATAAATGTCCAATATCCGAATGTCTGGAGGTAGCAATAAATGGCAGTTGCAGTCCAGGCGGTAGGGCGGGATTTCCAGGTAGCAACATGGGATTTATTGAATACGGCATTCCAGATGACGCCGATGAATACGGATAAAAAAACGGAAACATAGAATGTGATACTGACGGTTGTACTATCGTGACGTTAGGAGGACTGGAGAAATCTTTTGACAGAAAACTATGACTTGGTGCTTGGTTCCGTGATACAATGGGACTTCCGGGTGATCGGCTACATGTAGGGGAATCTATTTTTAAGTCTTTATCAGAACTTTCACTGTTAATAGATTTAGTGGGCGAACGTTCATCTACTAAAGGAGAAAATGTCCGCTTATTTCCTCTGTGTTCCTGACCAACTTCATGAGGTCTATATAAACTTTTTGTTTCGCGTTTGTCATTGTCTTTATTTTCCCGTTCTATAACTTGATGTTGATTGACCGGCTCGTCCGTCTCTCTGTTGTCTTTTGTGCTATTTTTTGTTTCAGTGGAATTAAGACATCCTTCTTCGATACAAGAATCGTTGCTTTCATTCATTTGTGGTGTTGTCTTTTCTGAAATAAAACGAGATATATAGAACTATTGAACAAAAAGAATACGAAACGATAATTATGAAATCTGTCAGGATTTAGGTGCAAAATTGTACATTCTACCCACTGCTTATGATAAAAATGTTTAGAAATTCTGACATCCTTGTTTAGTCCTGTTGTTTTAGATATGAATAGATGAATTAAGAACATTTTAATCACTAAATGTGATGTGTGTTTGTCCTGTATTTATAGTCCAAACACAGAGTATATATAATTTATCACAGTAAGTCTCCGGTAATCAGAGGTGTTACGATAGTCTCAAAGGCACTCTATTACAAACGGGCTTTTGAGTAAACTATCTTGATATACCCAAATTACTTATCACGATATTTTGTATACATTAAACATTTAAATGACTATTTCGAAGCCGGGTGTTAACTAATGTCAAAAGCCTGCAACTGATATGATAGAGAAAGTCGATTTATAATAAAGATTACATAAGTTTCGATCGTTCATCGTTAAATCTAGCACCTACGTTGTGAGTGAGTTCCGGAAAAACAGGGCTTTACCGTGTTTGGATTTTGATAACGTTACACGACTTGAAGATTTTATAAAATAAACCGCTAAGTTTGTATTGAAACTGTATATTGAATCACAATTATCACCGATTATAGGATTGTCAGAGTTTGGACTTGAAGCACTTTACTCAAGACCATAGTATTCAATAGTTAAGCCTGTTATCGGAAATAATACGGTAACGTAAAATCAATTTTCGATAACTTTGTATTAAAGAACCTTGAACATAATACTTGTTTATTAAAATTTGTCTTAAATGTTACGAGACAGATATATACAAACCAAATCATTATACATAATACCCTTTCTGATGAGAACCCAATGCCGCAGCTGAAGTCTTAATGAGTATTTTAGAATTTTACACACACAAAAATCTTTCAAGTAGATGATAAAAAGAAGAAGACAAAAAACGGTTACTAAAGTTGATAAGTGCAAAAATCTTTATTTCATCTTTTTAAAAACATGTAAATGTTATAATCTAAATATCTATCAAACAAACAAACTGAAAGATACAGAGTCTTTGGCGAGTCATTCTGGCATCATTTGAGCGTTTTTAAGTATTATATATTACAGAGTTGTTAGAGCTTACGTCTAACACCGAATCCCAGACTATCTGGTACAAGACGTTTGTAGACTTTCTGGTTCGACGTAAATCCGAAGTGTGTGTTACCATGTTGTATACAATGATAAACATCGCACGATAATATCGCTCTGTCAGAAAGTGTGGAGACACTGACAGTCAAACTGCGATACTGTCAAAATAGGTATTCATTTAAGGAAACTATATCGCCACACAAGTCGTACACGTGATAATACATTATAAAGATATGTCTTTGACGAGGCAATTTTCACAGCAAATTAATGATAAAATGGTTAAATGGTGATAGATATTTCACAATGAAATGGGTGGAAACGTTAAATAGAGGGGTGTTAATATCTAGTGATTTACTCAGTACTTTAACTGAATATTTTATACTTTTTTAAACGGCAGACATTTATCAATTTACCACCTTCCGCGGTATACAAATCAAGAATACAATTAATTACTCTTTTATGAAATATATAATTCAAATTTATTAAACACTCTTTAATTAACTACCTGGCTACATATATTTTCCGTTTCTATTAAATTTTCATCATCATTTAATTAAAAATCTATTTATCTTCGTTTAAAAGTGAATACTAAAAATTGAAAAGTTCATTTTTATATGATTTTAAGTTTTTCTGCTGTCAAAATCACAAGCAATGCTGAAAAAGATCTATAAACTTCTCCTGTGTCAACATTTTTCACTGAAGTACTTCGTCGACAGTTTAAGTGTTTATTTAAAGAATATGACTTGCTTGTTTAATATTAGAAGGCGCCGAACGATAATATATATCCCCGCCTTAATGTTTACACAAATTAAAAGAGAAAGTTAATCCTAGGTAAACACTTACCTTGTGAAGTCGGTAAACACGAAATATTGTCTTTTTTCTCATTTTTTTCGTCGTCGTCGTCATCGACGCAGATATCAGCATCTTCGTTGTCGTCGTCATCGCTATGAGTGTCGTCTGTATGAACGTTTTCCGTGTGTGGTTGGTTGACTGAGTGAAGTAGCATTCTTCTGTAAAATAATTGATCTCCTATTACATGTGGACAAGTAAAGCAATTTTTTTCAGGTTTCGTAATAATTGTTATAATATCCAGTCTTTTTAAAGAATTGGTCCACATAGAAGGACCATATGGGATATTTTACCGATAAAGTTAAGTTTTGTAAATCAGAGACTAAAATCTTATGTAAAATACAGACTCCTGTCGCGTCTATGAAAATGATACCCTTAGCAACTTTGGAATGTCTCAAGAGTCTTCTTCAAAAGTAAAATAAACATATGAATAAGTTGTCACCCTGAATGGCGCTACGTACATATAGCTATAGAGACATCCTTCCACAATAAAGAGATAGACTTTTGTTAATCCTTTACCAAACAAACACAAAGTTTTCACTTTATTCAAATCGAATGACTAATGGTAGGTGACAGTACTATGTGCTAAGTATGCTGTTGGTATTTGTTTGGACCTCGGTAATGATACTACAACGAATTTCACTTTCATTCATGAAATAGTTAAGTAAAGTTTTATCTTTGTTCCGTATACATTAACGCCAACTTTAATCATACCACTATTGGAGACGTTCAAATTGTTTCAAGTCCAGAGAAAGTTCACATATAAAATATCTAAATTTGTTTTAATTCAAGGCATCGGATTCGAACACTTAAAATATTTTGCTGTCTAATCTTCTTTAATATAGAAAATAAAAAAAGCCATCTTATAGGTATGGGCACTGCTTTCGGGATTTACAAATAATAATTATTTTCATAGTAATCTAAGGACTTTTCAAACTTGAAAAATATAAAATGACATGTGGTGTATAATCTGTTTGACTATTACCCCATATAATTTCATTTTAGGATTCCATGTGATCCATGCTATTGTAGGCTATCAAGAATGTATATTTCAAAATAAAATCACTTAATACCTGTACAGAAACAAAACACAGTTGTATAGAAAATAAGAAAATAGATAGATTCATACAACAAAGTATCACAGAAACTTAGTTTATTAGATGCATGCTATATTAGTACTTCTATGTTGAAGATTTATTAATAAGACGACTCCTCATAGACAGTTATGATGGGTGGTTTATTGGAATCTATGTCGATGTGGCAACAATATATAACTTATTATCCATATCTATTTAACATCGGTAATTTTTTATTTTACAATTTTTAAAGTTGTAATTAATGCAAATAATTGCATCATGTAAGCATTCCATTTAGCACTTAACTGCTCTAGGAGGAACGATATTGAAACACTTTTTCTTTGCGAAAATACGCAACCTTTGTGTTAAAAACATACTTTAAACGTGCGTGTAACGCCCTACACATCAATTGTCTATAGAAACGACGGGTTTGCAAAGAAAACAAATATCATCGTGTTTTACTATGCCCGAAATATTAATGGAGTTATTGTCAGTTTTATGGAAATTTGTAATTTTGGGAAAGATGGTCGATAAATATATATTTCATTACCTAAAATAAATTCTATCATTCAATGATGTGAAACATAATTTTGAAACATTATATTTCTACTGTTTTTTTATTTTGTTTTTATTTATTGTTTACAACTGCACAGTATTCGTTTTGTTCTAAAGTAAAAAAAAAAAAAAAAAAAATAGGAGATGTGGCATGATTGTCCATGAGACAGCCATCCACCAAATGAAAGTCGAAATGAAACTTCCACAGGTCCCATTGTGGTATTCAAGCATCATATTAACCAATATACCGGCAAAATATTACAGAAAAACGAGGCTATACACGTTCACATGTCTACTTTTAGTATGAAATTTTAATTTTGACACAAAATGTGTTTAATTATTGAACAAGTTCAGCCGGTTTGAAACTTTTAATTAGTTACATGATGCCCTATTTTTAACTGTCAAGAAATTCGAGTCTCCATTATTCTTTGTAAAATCAATTTTTGACAATATTTTATAGCATCGAATTGCTGTATGGTGTTAGATAAATTGTCCCGTCACAACAGTATAATACCAATAAATGAAATGAACTTATCGAATTCATTATTTTATGCATCCTGACACAAGTTTATATTAAGCACCCAACAAAGAATGTATTCGAATACTCAATGAGATTAAAAATAAAGTATTCATCTCTTTTGAATTCTCGATAGTAAATTTATCTAAGAAATAAAATGCATGTTTACTGTAACGTAAAGATTTTGTTGTGCTGGATCGCGGGGTGGGGAGGCGCTCTTGGCAGCGGTTTTGTTGGTAAGGTTTTCAACCCACATGTTTTTCATATACTTTCGTTTTTAGAAATGGTATACCTTTTCATATATCTAATGGTAGAAGACAACCCAAACTTTTATTGAGATCGAAAATATGGCCAAATATCTTGAATCATTTTGAGTGCATGCGCTGTACCAAACTTTCTGGTCACATAGTTGTTCTTCTATATTTGGGTTTGTATTTTAAGTTAACCCAGGCCTTCTCTTTAATTTTAGGGTCACACATTAGAATCTAAATTAATCATGAGTCTGATCCAGTTAATTTTATATCTATATGTATATACATACCCCATTTCCGTAAAAAACGGAAGAAATTATTGAATCTAGCTAGGTCCTCACAGTGTTATACGGTTGCCGTAAGTTGTGGTCACGTGGTATAATGTGGGATTTATGGAGAGTGCAATTAGATTTGTCAGTTCTCGGCACACGACATTATTAATTACATTATTACAATTACTCATGTGAAATTAATATAGTTAAAACAACACCACATGGCTCAACAGAATTGCGTGTATAACATGATTCTCTGTGAACATACTGTAAAACCTGTCATTAAACTAGACCTCTGTTTTAAAGTCATCTGTCTTATACGGCCAGTCTATTCATAAAACCGTGAACACCCCATGACTTAACAGTATTGTGTGTATAACATGTTTCTCAGGGAACATACTGTAAAACCTGTCATAAAACTAGACCTCTATTGTAAAGTCATCTCTCTTATACGGCCACTTTTTCACAATCATGACTATTCATAAGGCGATATCTTAATAATAATTGATCTACAATTTATTTTGACAATGTTGATATGCATTTTGGGTTATAAGTGTCATTTTGCTGATTTTAGGACAGATATTTTCATAGATTTTTTTAAATTTATATATATATGTCACATACTGGTATATAAACAAATAAAATCAAACATGGTTGTTTACTAGATGTTTTAAAAATTTAACACAGTATTTATAATAACTTACTTTTTCTCTCGTTTTCCACCACCAGTGTCCCTGAAGCCTTTGGCAAATGGATTGTGGTTAATTTTCAACTGTGTAATCTAAAACAAACGAAAATTAATTGAAATTATACATAATAACTATATTCTACCTCTTTCCTGATGGAGACTCACGCAAAATATACAGTAAAAGTTCGTAAAAGTTTGAATTTAAAAACTTTCATAATGCCTCCACATGCAAAGTGGATATTCAACATTTGAAATAAGACGTTCATTCGTATTTTCTATACATAAAGATAGTTACCTTTTCATTTTGGTAAGCTGTGACAGCGATGAATTCTGTTTCTTTAAAGACATAGGTACGGAAAGCAGAATAAGGAAGTTTCAAAATATCATTTGCTCTCACCAAATGAAAACGAGGCTGGTACTTGTGCATGGAGTTCAGAATGGTCTGTATAAAGAAAAATATTACAATTAATTATACAAAAGCAAAATTTGTATTTTTGTACTTTTTCTTTTTTCACGGTCAAACTAATTCAATATACTATAGTGTAAATATTTTCAGTATATTCATTTTCTTTAGTTTTAAGTCGATAGTTTACACAAGCTTCTCATAACTACAAAAGTTAGAAGCAAGTTGCGCTTTCTCTAAAAAAATCTTTAGTGGTACAAATGTGAAATAGGTATGAAATACAACAAAATATTAAAATGTACTTGATAGAAGTTGTTACTTTTACAATAATGTCTTCCTGTGACAAGTTTAGTGTCAATTTTCTAACTTTACTTTACATAAAATTAACAAAATTACTACTCCTGGACATATGTAAACTATTCACTTAATCTTTGTTACAGTAATTTTTGAAATATTTGCAAAAAGTAAAATTTCAAAATAGCTGAAAATTTTTATGTCGATTTCTGTTATGTTTTGCATTTCATATTTTTTTATCATTTACAGATATAAACTATAAAAATAAATAGAATAAGGGAAAGTCAATTATGTTTTTAAGTTTTGAAAATTTAAATTCATCATTTTTAATTTTTTAATGTGTTTGAACAGTAATGCTTCAAACTAAATATAAACTGAGGGTGAGGCCTATATTACAGCGTTTTCAAATTTCATCTTAATTGTTATTTGTAAAAAATAGCTTTGTTTAATAATTCATTTGTACTATTATTTCGTCATTTGAAAAATTTAAAATTATCCGCACGAGTTGGTAAATATCAATGGAAAGCCAACTGATTGGAAATGACAGTAGCCCGAGAGAAGTTTGGTCATTTAAACAAAAGCCAGAAAATCCATGACAAAATTTAGCTTTAGATCGGATCAAGATAGAGAAAATTAGCGACAATTTCTATTAAAGCTGGCGCCATTTTTGTGACGCAGAACAATATCTAACGTTCTAGGTCTACGTTTTTCGTTTTTTTCTGGATACATTGTGTGAAAAAGTTTTAATATTGTAATTGCATAACAAATATATACTTGATAATGTCCAATTTATCGGCGTGTGATCGCGTGAATTTTGAATTAGGATTATTAAACACATTTTCAACTTAATTATTCATATCGAAAATGTCAAATTTCTTTGAATGAATGCTAATTTTGAAACATAATCCGATAAGATGAATTTAAAAAAGTGATGAAAATTTGTAAGTCATTGTAAAAGTGCATATATGATTAGACAAGTTAATACTAAGTGGATGGGTGGTATTAACTCAACCCCTAGAACATAGAATAGTAATATAGTGCAATATTAACTCAACCTCTAGAACACAGAATTGTTGTACAGTACAATATTAACTCAACCTCTAGAACATAGAATTGTTGTACAGTACAATATTAACTCAACCCCTAGAACACAGAATTGTTGTACAGTACAATATTAACTCAACCTCTAGAACATAGAATTGTACAGTACAATATTAACTCAACCTCTAGAACATAGAATTGTTGTACACATAGAATTGTTGTACAGTACAATATTAACTCAACCCCTAGAACACAGAATTGTTGTACAGTACAATATTAACTCA
>JARWCS010000006.1:855031-866681 GCA_034783895.1 Geukensia demissa | reverse complement strand
TCTGTCTACTGTCTAACGTTTCTGTTCTATTCTTTTGTTCAAGGTGTTGTCTGTCTACTGTCTACCGTTTCTATTCTATTCTTTTGTTCAAGGTGTTGTCTGTCTACTGTCTACCGTTTTATTCTATTCTTTTGTTCAAGGTGTTGTCTGTCTACTGTCTAACGTTTCTGTTCTATTCTTTTGTTCAAGGTGTTGTCTGTCTACTGTCTACCGTTTCTATTCTGTTCTTTTGGTCATGGTGTTGTCTGTCTACTGTTGTCCGTTTCTTTTTTTGTTCTTTTGGTCACTGTCTTGTCTGAATTCTGTCTTCCGTATCTGTTATGTTCTTTTAGTCACGGTCTTGTCTGTGTTCCGTTTCATGACTGTTCTTTTGTTCGTGGTCTTTTCTGTCTTTCGTTTCTTTTCCGGTCTTTTGTTCATGGCCTTGTTTGTCTTCTCTCTTTCGTTTCTGATCTTTTCCTTTATTCAATGCCTTGTTCGTCTTCCGTTTCTCTTATGTGCTTTTGGTCAGGGTCTTTTTTGTCGTCCATTTCTGTTCTGCTATTTTGGTCACGGTCTTGTCTGTCTTCCGTTTCTGATCTGTTATTTTGGTCACGGTCTTATCCGTCCTCCGTTTTAATGAATTAATTAAAGGGATTCGAAAACAAGTTATTAATAACTTATAAAAATTCGTCTCCCTAGTAGAATTCTTTGATACTATATTAACGACTTGTTTGGTTTTGATTATCAGTTCTTTTTTTCACTTCCTACTAACATGAAAATAAGTGTCGTTTTCATTGCCTGAAGTAAATAAAATTTATGTGAAGCGGAACCACGTTAATTTAACATTCTTTAAGGAAAATATATTCTACGGCTGCATGTACAATGTAAAACAATATATTTTGCCCGGTGGATGCAAAATCTACCATTTCAATAACCCGTAATGGTATCATGTCTTGTGTGGATATTATTTTGATATTATTTAACTTGCAACTGCTGCGAGTGTTTTCAAAACCAATAAACATCAGGTGTGCTTACTAAAGTGATCGTAAATCCTTTGATGTACGTCCATTACAAATTACGTGTGGGCTTCATTTGCAAGAATCTTGAAGGTAAGGTGTAACAATCGCGCCTGAATGAGCGGAGATGACACAAACCTCGGAGAAGACGTTTTTCACCTTTGAAATTTGAGTAATTAGCGGAGATAAATGATTACCCATTATTTTTTGTGGAAAATTGCCAGTATAATCCGTCTGACGTATGACTATTTTTTGCTGTGACGAACTCGTTTTATCTTTCTTGTGAAATTCTAGAATTTTATACCACACTCGGAAGGAAAACGTTGATTATATCCTTATTTATCAGTCCAATGATAATACGTTTGTACAATACCTCTGTTATAAATCACATATAAATATCCATTACTAATGCAAAAAGTGACGATTTTAAAGTAAAAAACATAAAAAATCAAACAAAAAGTAGTTGGAAATTGAGAATTTAAGCCATTGGTAGGTAACAGAAGAAATCACTGCTGTACTCCAGCATACAAATCACTCGTAAAGGGCACAAATAACTCAAACTTGTGTTTCGTTTACCAACAACTCAAACTTTTGTCTTGTTTACCAGCAACATACTGTTTATTAAATATAGTCTATGACAGTTTTAAAGCCAACACAAATGAGTGAAGCAGAGACTACAATCGAGTATCAAGTTTTCAAAGTTGAAAACGAAAGTACAATGTAGAAATCAATGCGTATTCGACATATCCTAATGTGAAACGTAAATAGACAGTAGAAATTAATGCGTGTTCCACAGTATCCTAATGGGTAACGAAATTGCACTGAGCATGTTAAAGTGCGAGAAATGTGGAACAATTGGAAAATTAAAGCACATACAGCAAGCAATTTCGATCGAGCGAAATAAAAACACCATTATCCATACCGGTATAATCTTCAAATCGACTGAATAGAAAATAAGTAAAAGGAAAATACAAGTGAATGTGTGTTCCATATAAGGAAGTCCACATGAGTTCACTATTTACCTGAAAATACAACTGAATGAGTGTTCCATATAAGGAAGTACACGTGAGTTCCCTATTCACCTGAAAATACAACTGAATGTATGTTCCATATATGGAAGTCCACGTGATTTCCTTATTTACCAGAAAATACAAGCGAATGTGTGCTCCATATAAGGAAGTCTACGTGAGTCCCCTATTTACCAGAAAATACAACTGAATGTGTGCGTGAGTTCCCTATTTTATACCAGAAAATACAAGTGAATGTGTGCTCCATATAAGGAAGTCCACGTGAGTTCCTTATTTACCAGAAAATACATATGAATGTGTGCCCCATATAAGGAAATCCATGTGAGTTCCCTATTTACCAGAAAGTACAAGTGAATATATGCTCAATATAAGGAAGTCCACATGAGTTCCCTATTTACCAGAAAATACAAGTAAATGTATGCTCCATATAAGGAAGTCCAAGTAAGTTCCCGATTTGCCAGAAAATACAAGTGAATGTGTGCTCCATATAAGGAAGTCCAAGTGAGTTCCCTATTTACCTTAAAATACATATGAATGTGTGCTCCATATAAGTAAATTTGATAACCAACGCAAATCGAAGTCAATTAGCACTCCATAATGGCAAAGCCGAAAACTAAAACATACTGAATAAGTCAGCGTCTTTACTGGCCTAGTGAAAAACCAATCATTTAACGCTTCATTATGTCCTACAGATTGACCAATACAAAAAATCACTGTGAACGAGAGGATACTGGTCAGTTCAGATAAAAACAAAACAAACTAAGCCATTTTAACTAGATTGAGAACGAAAGCTAGCACACTGCCTTGATGAGCCAAAATATAACCCACATCTGCTCCGAAATCACAATGAAAACGCCATATCTGTCTACCTGAAAAACAAAACATAAAAAGCCCCATTTTGCTCACAGTATATTCAAAAAGAGTAATAAACGAACCCATTTGCTTAATAAAAAGTACAAAGGAATAATTGAAACAAAGAATGATTAGTTCTTCACGAGGCAAGTGATTAGAAACATACTAAATTAATGAACAGATAAACATTAACAAATGAAGAAAATGTAGACATGTATAGAGAATGAATGATCGTGATTTTTTACATAACAAAAGATGATCAAATCATCAACTGGGCTCCATAGTTTAAGCATTTTGGGAGGATTTGTATAATGAATAAATAAACGATTTGGCGTTTATTTGATAGGAAACGACACGAAAATTCAGAAAAATGTTGTTTACGAATAAATTTAACAACTGGAATGAACACTTTTGTACTTAATATATAGAAACACCAGATTGTTCTGTTGATTTCAGCGACCTGACGACAACACAGATGTACGTAACCTATAGGGATGGCGTCTGTCGCAAGCAGACGATGTCCTGTAGCACGTGGATTTAGGAATGATATTCCGTACTTTCAACAGTGACGCTTAATAAGACGCAACAAGTAAATCTGCATAGAACTTTTATTTTATGACGAAGAAATTATTTAATTATCACACAATAATGAGTTGATGAGAGAATATGAATTTATAAATGATACGAAATGTGTCAATTAAATCTTGGAATAACAGAAACAGTGGTCCAACGTGTTGTGCAATGTCAGGTAGCGTATTTAGCCCGCCAAGTGTAATTATCTGCCTACAAGTTGGAGGCGCAGACGACAAGATGAATTTCCTTCTTGTACGTAGAAAAATGCGTAAAAAACGAAAAAGAACTACGGAAGTACTACTCGCACTTTTGGCAAGAAAATAAGTTTTCTCATCATTACTTTTTCAGCAATATCTTCATAGAACAGGCGAAGTCAATAAATACAGATTTGAATCATACATGCAAACATACATATTACAGAGTTGGGTAAAACATTTTTTCCCCTAATCTAACCCTTATCTTCAGAAGTCGCAAAGTTGAACTAACCCAACTGGACAGTACATCCCGATGAATACTTCCGGTTTAGTGGGAGATGACTCGCGTTGAATCAAGGCAAAGATGAAATTAAACAAATATATAAATGAAAAAGGGATATGGATTTAATGGCGTTAAAATCGATACCTATATATGTAAAGAATGTACCAAGTAACACAAGTCACAACAAACCTATAGACGGAAAATCTAGAAAAGGCAAAGACAAAAACAAAGACCAAAACACAATAGTTTATGACTGCCGAAATTCAGTTTTTTAAATTGTATTATTTCACAAAAATGTGTATATGGCGTGACCAAGTCGAAGGTGTTATGGAAATCTGTGGCCTAACATTTTTAATAATGGTCTTGCAAAATGTCCAAAATTGACACACCAGTTGTTTAACAGACCTTATGAGATCAATCAAGTAATAAAATATTTGAATGGGAAAATCTAAGAAAGCTGATATGAATATGTTTGTTGTCGAAAATGCATTTTTTATATAAAAATAGAAAAATTGCTAGGCGCACAACAGCATGCTCAAATGGTACAAAAAGTTTGGTATCACGTACTATGCTGTCAAACCAATCAAAAAGTTCAAAGTAACGTGACCATTTACCATGTAGGACACGGAATAAAGTGTACTGCAATAGTATATTAGTTGGACGATCAGGATATGCTAGGATTTGATAAAGAAATGATACAAATAACATATCAAATTGTGAAATACTTAAGTTAATACAACAATTCAAAACCAACAAAATAACACTTTTTTTGTTTTTATCATGAAAGTAGCTCAAAGCGTAACGTATACTTTAATCCACACTTATATTCGATTAGGCCTTATAAAACAGCTCACGAGAAATAAA
This sequence comes from Geukensia demissa, assembly GCA_034783895.1. Classification (NCBI taxonomy): domain Eukaryota; kingdom Metazoa; phylum Mollusca; class Bivalvia; order Mytilida; family Mytilidae; genus Geukensia; species Geukensia demissa. Next base: position 861,889 of record JARWCS010000006.1, on the reverse strand, counting down.
AGCAACTGAGTCCCTGTCTTATATATTTTATATTATTCTATGCATTTGGTGGATTGTTTCTGAACCAGCAGGTCACTAAATGAATAAAAATTTAATTAGATGTTCTTGATATAAAACGGAGAGTTCATTTAGATTGGTTTCATTTGCATCTGGTGAAGCAAATAAGGGCAGTTGTTAAAACCACAACACTGCACAGTTTTGCAGTTTTCAGATTGTTTCTAGTTTACCTGAAAATAAAAGAAAGGTTAAACATTCTCAGTTGGTGGAAAGCCTTAGGCGGTCACGTTCCGGGAAAGAATTTAAGGATAAATGAAAATAACATCCAACCAAAATAGATTTCTTTTGGTCATGAATGATATAAACTTCAAAGAGCAAATTTAGTAGAGTGATCTGACGTATGCATTGGTTCAACCAATCAGTTGGTAGAGATAATAGAGCTAGCCTAAAGTCAATATCAGGTGTTAGTTTTGGTTTCTCAAAGACATGGTTTTCATGAATGAAATATAAGTTAGTGTGGTAGAAGACTTACTGGCTTGTATTTGCCTATATCTGTAGCAATGTGATACATTCTTTATTTAGCTTTCTTTAAAATGGGTTATGTTAGTGCTGATAACATTAGTTCATGACTTGTAATTATGGATACATGCAACATCATACATGATCTGAGAAACGTTCAGCCGATACATTGCAGTTTACTACATTCGACACTATAAATTTGAGACATCCTTAGAACCGCTTAGAAACAGGCATTTATTGAAGATTAAGAGATTAACAAAACAATTTTAAAACTTTGACCTATCCAAGTCAGTGCAAAATATTTTTTAACAGATAAAAGTTAAATAACGTAAATATTAATAACGCAAAAAATGGGTAACAATATCTGTAGACATTAATCCGCCCATGTACTAATTTAAAAAAAGGCATTGATAGTAGGAGCATTTAGATGCAGCAAAACATGTTTAACCCCCACCACTTGTTTCATGTGCCTGAGACGAGGTCATTGGTTGTTCTTTTTCTTTCACATTTTGTTTTTTGTATTTAAATGAAGAACATTGAGCAATACATACTTAATTTGACATAAGCACGTTTATTTATTTGGACGATCTGCCTCTTCTTAAAGGACTTGTGAGGACCTCATAATAAAACAATGTCCTCCGTTTCTAGCGGAAATGGATTGTGATCAAAACTTATATCTTTCCTTTTTCATATTTTAACGTGTCAGTAAATAATGACATGCTGATGTCTTTACAAACTCATATTTTTATAGTGATACTTCTAGATTCTTATTCAAACAGTTTGTCATACAATGCATCAAACTGATATTTTGTGATACATTTATTCCATTCTCTCTCTCTCTCTTCCTAAAGCACCCCCCCCCCCCCAGGTGTCCTCAGTACAGTTACTGTTGAGTTATAAAAAATTTTCATAATCAATTATCTGTAATAATCGAAAGATTGTAATTTATAATTAATAATCAGTAACGATCTGACCACAGACAAAATATGAAAAACACAAAAGTTCAACATGTAGCTATACAAAGAATTGAGTGAAACATATGTGGCGACTTAAACTAAAAAATCAGTTGGATTCGAAAATTGATTTTTCAATCTTTTCAACTTTCACAGACAAAAAAATGGAGTTCAAAAGAATGAGGGAAGGCGATTTGTAGATTCAAGATTGTAGTTTTTAGAAATAAAACGTTTATGTCTGAAGAATTACAGATATGGTACGGCTTCCCTATTCATGACAAATTACTACCGATATGCCAGAAAGAATTATTATCTATATCTATAAGACTAGTTAAAATTACGTTTTCACACAACATATAAAAGGAATTCGAAGATACCAAAGTTGCCGACAGAAATCGTTTAGTCGGAAAACAGACAAAACCATGGCCAACAAAATGAAACGAAAGACAAACAGAACACACAACACTTCAGTGCAAACTAAAGCTGGAGTAACACGATCTTCACGTCTTATTCCAAGAGCGCTTGAAATTTAAGAAACCCCGGAATCTTTTGTGTATGCCACTTAGTTCAACTTTTTACTCAACAGCGACATTGAATTAATAAGGCATTACAATGTTACTTTACTTTTTTGCTCTCGCGGAAGAAAATGTAGTCAACCTTTAAACAAAGTTTGGTGCGACGTAACTTTTTTAACAAAACAGTGTTATAAAAAAATCAATGGGACACAGATGTCACAGAGATCCAATCAATGTCTCAGCAGACATTATCACGGAACCGAAAGGGGAGACGCGGTGCAACTTCATATCTCCATACATTTAAAAACAGTCAGAGAAATCTTTGACGAAAATTTGACGCACGGGCGTACGGACGGGGTGGGGAACTAAATGCTTTAAGACGGGCATAAAAAGCCTGACTATTCATCTCCGTGTTACCCTACAATTTTAGCTTTTGGGCTATAAATTTCGCTTTTTGGCAATCAAGAATCTAGTTAAGAAAATTTCTTGGATTTTCCCAGTTTCTCAAACGAGTCAAGAGAAATTTCCGTCTCCTTTAATTGTACATAAACGCATGAATTACAGATAACCAAGAGATCATATATATCAGCATCTCTGGTGCCACATATATTTACGGAAAAACCACACGATGTATTAAGGTAGAAAACCAGATTTCAAATGTTTTTTTTTCTTGATGAAGATAAAAGTAGCCAGAAAAATAATATGTTGTGAATAAGCGAGCGATAGCTTTCGCGTTAATGGTTTTGTTTCCTACGACGAATGACCATTTTAACATCAAAGAGGTAATTACGGAAAGTAAAAGAATGAAAGTGACACGAAACATGGCTTCCAAACAGCAAGGCGCTCTGGTTTATACTTTAATTCACAGTCAAATACATATAAACCAGGTCTGTAACGAGCCAGTGGGTAGATATCTGGTACCTACTGGAGATATGTTTAAGTGTTTGTAAGTAGCAGGAGGTACTTCACACCATCTTCTGTAGAGGCTTTTATGAAAATTGCTTCCTCGCGCCCACTTGAATTTACGCAATTAAAATAAGGATATCCATCGTTAAAACTTAGCAAGAAGACGACGGGCTAGTCAGTCAGATTAGATTCTGTTGACGCCATTTTGAATTGGAAGCAATTTGAAGACAAATAAAAATGTCATTTTTAAAACTGACACGAGACGGAAGTGGAAGCTTTTATCGTTTCTATATTTATATTATATCTATTATGTCCACTTAAATTTTATATTTATAATAACCTTCATATCAATTTGAAGTTTTCTTGTTTTGTTGTAAAAAGAAAACACACGGATGATAAAGAATGTATGGGATAGGTTGACGACACTGTAGTCCTAAATGAATACAAATTAGTTCGTCTTTATTCTATGCAAAAATACGGGAATAAAAACAAATAATATTATATGTCTGGAAACTTTGCTTCTTAAGACATAATAGCGACTACTTAAATTGTCAGAAACAAAATTGAAGAAAATAAATTGGAATCAAACTTGACCAAAATGTTCCGCTTTTCTACAGTAAAAAATTTTGGACTTCGATATTTCATTCACACTCTAAACATTTCTGTCAATACTTTGGTAAACCGTTTTTTTTTCCTGAGTATTTTGATGGCTGAAGTTATTAGTCTCTTCGACATTTTTCTATCTCTTTCTCTGCCAGAAAATGCATGCAACATACTTACCGTTGGTCTATGCTTTCATCCTTTCATTTTCATTTTTTTATCTTTTACAGATTAATATGGTTATGGTGGTTGATGGTGATTTATGTCCCAAACATCAACTTATTGCTCTCAATCGGACGGTCCTTGGTGGATCGTTGTTCTGGTAGGCAGTTGTTAGGTTATTGGTCAGGAAACGTGGTTTAATTGTTGTAACTTGGTCGACATTTCGTAGTTGTTTTAAAATGTCGTCCGTAAGTTGACTTTGTGCATGTATCTTGCTGGTTGTACTTTAAAAAACAACAACTCTTTTAAGGGTAACTTTTCCGGACAGTGCAAACCAGTTCTGCTGTGAAGATTTTTTCATGGCCGCGTCTTACCTCAACGCACTCGCCAGTGGGTCACTACTACGACGAGAGCGTTGGAAGAAGTTTATCATTATTCATTACTCCTCGTGGTAATACGCTCGACAGCACGTGTTGCTGCTTTGATGACAGCTGCGACTGATTTGTGAATATGATTATGTAATGAAGGAAGGTAACGACAGGTTAGTAGTAAATTGCACAGGTTGTCTGCCCCTTACACAAGAACGTGACACGAATAGGATATTCAAAAGCAATTCACCGATAGACATTATCATAGGTCCTTTAAGAACTCTTTTATGCTGTTCCAAGTTTTACAGGTGACAAACTGTTTCCACCCTGTTTACGTTGTTGTTGTTGTTATACTAGGTTTAAGGCACAATGATAAGATAATGATTCAGGCTCGATAAAAGGAGTAGGATTCCTCTCTAATTGAATGCCTTGTGGAGACCTCTCGATTTAAACTGTAAGAAGCTGCTTGTTGAGATGTATTACAGTCTCCTTATTTACTACATATATATCACCAAAGGGACTTAACTCTTAATACAAAGGTAACCATCGAAATGGTTGGTTCTTGTCTTTCACTTTATTTTTTGTTTTTATATGTAGAACATTAGGGCAAGATAAGTTTAAGGAATTCGAAGATACCAAAGGGACAGACAGAAATCGCGAAGTCGGAAGACAGACAAAACCATGGCTAACAAAACAAAAGACAAACATAGAACACGCGACACTGAAAACTAAAGCTGGATTAACACGAACCATACAAAAACCAGGGTGAGTCCAGGTGCTCCGGAAGGGTAAGTAACTCCTGCTCCACTAGTAGCACCCGTCGTGTTACTCAGTAGTCAAAGCCGGTATATAGTTACAATCGATGTTAGTCACAACCGGTATAGGAACGGATTTGTATTCACGAGAGTGGGAAGATATCCATTGTCATTTGTGATATGGATATTGTCATGTTATTGTCACCCGAATGTCGTTGGTACTGCCATTATGTTAATTGCTCATTTTCATTCTCCTAGCCGAACAAAAATTTTCATTTATATTTACGTATGAACGCCTTTAGGGGTAAGTAATGTTTTCACCATTGTTTTTGCTAGAACCACTAGGTCAATATGATTATGACTATATTAAATGACTTTAAATGTCTGGGCATCTGGGTTTTTTTGCGTATCGCATGAAAAAGCCAACAGGCGTGTGCATCATGCATTTCATTGTTGATGATTAGAGGATTTGTAAACATCTTCCTTTCTGAGAAAGAAAGAAAGAAATTCCCTAGAAAAGTTTTTTTTTCAATTCGCCGATATGAAAAAAAGATTATATATTTATATGTTCTTTTGAAACCGCTAATGTATAGTGGCGCTACCATACCTAAATTTTGTAACGCATATCAAAGAAAAACAACCACGAGAGTCAAACACATATAATGAACTTCATACAACAAATCAACGAGTTTATCTACATTATTACGAAAGTATCAGTGCAGCAATTATCAAAAAACATAAAAGACCAACTATTTTTTCAAATCTACAAAAAGGATCTGACGACCTTAAAGAAAAGAGTTTTCTTTATCCACCAGCTGGGGGTAAACGTGGGTCGAGCCCAAGACAACACTTTTGAATCTATTGTTTATGAATGAGTCTATTAAAACGGAACGGCGAGTTTCAACAAAATATTTTGAATTCATAGACTTACAGGTTTCCCTTGGGAGATGGATGAGTTATCCATTGCTTAGCTATTGTCGTCATTTGCAGCCAATAGTATTGATGGGAAAAAATGGGAATGTCTCTAACTGAATGTCAAATTGATTTTCCTATTACCAAAGTTGTAAAATATATTGTTGAAGTCAAAAACACATTGCCAATACTAGCTATTAGGAAATGCAGCATCGACGGCAAATTCTTATCGAGGGAAAGGAACTTGTGTCTTCTTTTCTGTCATAGATTTTGGTCAATAGACAAGCATCCTCATTAATCATATGCATATTATGGTAGTAAACATTGAAATTTTATTAAATTTAGTTAACATTTAGGGTAAATTCTTTAGCAAACTTCCGAAAAATCCGCATCATTCAAATATAACATCTACCAAAAAAGTTAAAAGTATGATTAAATGATAAACTTTTTTTAAATGGATGCTATATGAAATTATTGTTTCAGATTGTCTAATTCAACAAAGGATTCTTTAGTTCTGAATCGTTTGGTAAAATGGAACATTATTGGCAGCTTTGTAGATCTTGAGATTTTACATTTAGTTTCAATCGGACAACAGACAGTATCCAATGATTTATTTTTACAGATTTGAAGAAAAAACTAAGCCTTTTAAAAAAGAAATTCTTGCTCGCTTGCTCCTGCTTGGACACCAGACATCATACATGTCTGCAATAGGCACCTACTCTTTTATAAAAGATATTGCAAAAGACATTGAACTGCAATATATGTAACTTACATGTACCCAAAACACACATTTTATTATGTCATTACATATAACGTCATTGTGACATCAATCTGGAATATCTTAAACCTGGATTATTATTCGAAAAGGAGTAGGTGCGTTAAGCCCCATATTTGACCCAAATTTTAGATTTTGTGACACAATAATAGGTTGTTGTGAAAATGTTGTTTAATAATCGTCTTTAATAATTCATTACTTTTTCTTGTATACTTTTCGTCATTTCGAAAAAAAAACAAAGGTTATATTTGATTATTTGACAAGAATTTAACATTTTCAGTAAGAATACTCAATTTTTGGAGTTTTTTTTTTCAAAATGGATATGATCGCACAAAAACATCACAAAGATATTTTAACCAAACATTTGTACTTGATAGATCTTTAATTGTGCAAAGT
>JARWCS010000006.1:827129-841892 GCA_034783895.1 Geukensia demissa | reverse complement strand
TAGCTCACCGCCCATATTTTTTACCTATTCATTGCAACCAATAAAGTTACAAGACTGTCCCAAGATAACCCTTAAATTTACAACCTTTACTTGTGCTTCATATAATTTTACGCTATTTAAATGAATGAAATATTGTACATTAATTCGGATAAGTTGTGCAAGCCATCAAGTCGTCATGCGACAGGTGAACCGGGGCGTCAGCAAGGTTCACGGACGCCCTATCACTTTTATCTCTTGACTTTCATTTTGATGGAGACGTTGTTTTATTTTTTATAAAAAACAGATAACGGAAAATTTACATAAATATTTATTAATCATATTTCAATTTTAATACTGAAATCGTAATAAGTGATTTTGAATGTTTCTATTTATATATTTCATTACACAACTAATACAGTATTCTTGGTGTAGCCAAGCAAATTTTTGGAAGGGATAAAAATGTACGAAGAAAACTAACAAAAAGAAACTTGTCCATTTTGACGGTATATATATAAATTTTACAAAATTCCAGAAAAATATTTATATATGTAAATATATATAGTCTTTAAGTGAACGTCGCCTTTCGAACTTGAGTGCACCCCCCCCCCCCTTCATTTTAGTACATATTCTGAGTATATTATTCTGTCGCAAGTCAGGAGTCGAGGTCATCGTTTGGTCGTTGTCATTCACAATGTTTTTGGTGTTTATATGAATAGCATTTTGTATTTATTAGTATATAACTAGAAGGCTAGAGTTGCCTTATTTTACTTATACACGTGTTTGGTGCTATCTAGAGCTCCTCATAAAGGGTGTGATTTGTCAGGTCCTGTACATTCAACGGAGATGGAGTATAGTCTTCTAAACATTTACCCATACCTTCTCTATTTGTATTTGGAGTCCTGTGGAGACGATTCGTAAGATCATAAAATATACAATAAAACGAGTTTAAAGAATTAAAACTAACACCCAAATCAAGTGATAAATAAAAAAACACACAGGGATACATTTCTTCTTCTCCTTTGTTGGTTTTATAATTTATGTTATTCTTGGCCTTTTTAAGTTCATTTTACTAGTTTTGCAGTAATATTACAATCTGATATATTTTTATTTGAATAGTTATATATATATAGTGCTTTCTATGGAGCAGTGAAAAACCATAATAAACAAAGGTCCAAGTAAGTATGTATAAATAAAGGATAAATGGACACGAATGCAAATTATCCATGGCCCAGCAAGAGCTGTAGTGTCATATTAGAATGGTTATAGTCCAACACCAAAACGGAGGCCGAAAACGCTAACAGAAAAACACAAAAACAATCAGAAAACCAAAAAACAACCGAGGACCCATCAAAAGTTCTGACGAACCGAGATATCCTGGAAGGTTAAGCAGTTTCTGCTTTTTTATCCAATAGCATTGTTTATTGCCCAATCCAGGATAATTTTTTAAATATGAAAATCGGGATTATTAAATGAAAAGTTGTTTTGTTGAGTCACGAGAACAGTAATTTAAAAAATCGAATTTTATTGTCTACATGGTCATTCGCCATCATTTTGCAGTCTAGGAAACACTTCAACTGCTTTTGTTTACTTTTAAACAAATAGCAGGTTCAACAGGTTCTGAACAAAAATCTTTAGTCATGAATATGGAATATAAATGCCAGACAAGTACTAAATAAAACGTTACAATTGTCTGTTGACTATGGCGTTACAGACGGTGTTGATAATGTGTGACATGCAAGATGTACGAGAGGTAGAATCCATTATGCATGTGTATACTAAGCCCGCTTTGAACGCACACTACCGAAAAATGTACATCAGTGCACTGTACCAAAAGTTCAGTTCCACGTCAAACTCACTGTACCAATGAAATTACGTATTTATACTAATGGTAAACAAGTCAGCGTATTGTTTCAAAGGAAATAGAAAGAAAGGATATGATATAAATATTCATGGTCCACAAAAAAAAATCATATATAACAAGTAAATTCCAAGCAATGGAACAGCACAAATACTTGTCAGTGTACTGCACCCAAAAGGACAAGACAGACTCTCTGCAGATCTACTGTACAAAATGGACAAGTTTACGTCAAACTCACTGTACAAAACAACGTCAAGCGCACGGCACCAATGAAAATACGCGTCCATGTACTGGACCAATGAATAACTGGTCAGTGTAGTACATCCTGGGACAAGCCAACGTCAAATGTACTGTATGGATGGTAAATACGTCAGTAAACAGTTCCGCGTCAATTACAAACACGTTAATGCTGTGTGCCAACAGGGGAAAGCGTCAGTGTACTATATTACAGACGGGGATTTCAACAGGTTAAGTTCAAACAACACAACAGAACATACGATAATTAACATAAGAAACAGAATTGGTTACTTAACCAAAAATTAAAAACAAAATTAGACATCAAGTTCTCTTTTAAACATAAAACTAGGGCTATAAACGACGATAACGGAACCAGACTGGTGCTCAATAAAAAGAAACAATTGTTTTATTTTTATCTCTCATACTGTTTGGTTTTCAGTAACAAATTGACAGGCGAAACGTAAATTAGTGGTAAATATAATAATTGCAGTTTCTTTGTTTAGTAGGTTTGACTGTGATTTCCTAGTAACACATCAAAAACAAAGAGAACTGACACTTTATTTAACTTTCTATTGACAAACTCATTAAATATTTGGGAACTTAACATGTCGTTTCTGTCATTTTCCAGTCGTGCAGTATTGACTACGAAACAAATTTTAATTTGAAGACTTATTAAGTGAGAAATTATAGGAATAGGGAAATTCTATTACAAAAATCGAGAGCTAGTTACAATGAAGTGTATCGAACCTGTCCTTATTTAAACATTCGTCTGTTGTTACTTTCAGTTAAGTGGCGGTTTAGTTAATCACTCCAATCAAATGAAGATGAATTAACAATTTCCCTTTAACTTTTATCAAATCTCACGTCAGTCTCTATGGACTATCATGAAGTTTTAATCCGGGCTTTCTGACGTTTGCTTCTACCGGCGCCAATCAGCTGGTACATTCACACCCGATATCATTATATAATTCCACGCTATTCCTCCGCGAAGGTTAACATCAAATGAGAAACTTTTTGGAATTTATGACTTAACACTTACGGAAGAGACTACATATAGAAGCAATATAGTGCACAAATAAAAATATTATGTCTTTGGCGACAGACAAAGCTGTTTTAAGGACTTGAATATTTGCATTTGGTGTAAATATAAACATTAAATTTAAGGCTGTATATCAATCAATGTACTTAATGTAAAAGATTGCACCATATCTTAAATTTCCGACATTTTATAGGATTTTTAATAGAAGAATAATGTCCTTTTTATAAATTGAAATATTTTAAACCATGTACACAAAAATATATTGATGAATTCCACTTGAATTTCATGGTAGTAATTAAAGAAAAACTTCTATAAGTTTAAAAAAGGACAAAGCCAAGGTGACCGCCAGCACATCGCAATGATTCTTTTATCAAAAGTGGTATCCTAAATCTTGTGAGGAAAAAGGCCAGTATACATGTTAACGGTCTACTCTCTATTACCGTTACTTCATCGAATGCCTTTTACAAAAGCAAAAGACGCTATCATTTTATAATCTCAATCAAATTTTGCAAAAGATGTTAAATGAACCTGGAGCAAAAAGACAAGTCAATATGGGATTTTCAATGTAAAAGTGAGATAACTTTCTTGGCAGGTTTTTAAAAAGTCCCTGAAGAATATCCATACAGTAACATATACCTTAACATGTAATGAAAATGTCTTTTTCATATTTTAGCAACAACATATACAAGTAAATATTTGATATCATTTCATTTTGAAAATTAAGTAATTTAGTAGACAAACAAATTACAGTATGAAATTCCCCACCTAAAACAGTTTTTATTTTCCCGCAACATATCTCATGAGGGCAGTACTTTTATTCTATATATGTTTTACTGAACGACTTATTGTTAATACTTCTTAACAAAAATTTGAAAACCAAAAGCCATTCTAGAAGTAAGGTTTAAAAACAGTACATACGAAAATGCCTATAAATGTTAAAAGTGTATAAGAAACTCGTAACAGAAGAATCCAAATTGCAGTTAATATATTTTAAGAAAAAGGTTTTGTGGTGTGCTTGTCTATGCGACAGTCATCCTAAACGTATGACTGTCAAAGATCAATAGGTTGTCCTAAGGCCTTCAGTAATGGACACAAATACACACCCAATGAAAGCTGTGAAAGACCCTGGACTGTTCCTGAGGCCTTCAATATAATTGACGCAAATACACACCGCAAGGCAAGCTGTAAAAGGCCTTCAATAACGGTCAAAAACAAATAAAACAAGGCAAGCTGTAAAAGGTCACAGGCCTGTTTGCGGGATTTGCCTTTAGTCTCTCGTGTTCTGTTTATACTGAATTTGGTCATCGGACCCAGAAACATAAGGACAATCAGGTCCGTGAAAGACTTTTTTTATCAAAGTAAGTAACAACACCATTTGCATTATATTTTTATTTAAAAAAAGATTTGAAGCTCAGTCATACATATATGAATTGAGACGTTAATTTAAGCAAGCTCGTGTTGAAGTCCGTTTGTTGAGAGAGTAATTTAAGCATGCTCGTGGAAATGCCCATATGCTGAGAGGGTATAAACATGCCCGCGGTGAAGCCAACTTGCTGAGAGGGTAAATTAAGCATGCCCGCGTTGAAGTCTATTTATTGAGTGAGTAATTTTAACATGCCCGTTTGCTGAGAGGTTAATTTAAGCATGCCCGCTTGAAGTCCACTTGCATGTTGAGAGTAATTTAAGCATGCCAATGTTGAAATCCATTTGTTGAGTGGGTAACTTAATCATGTCCATTGTTGAAGTCCACTTGTTGAGAGGATAATTTAAGTATGCCCGTGTTGAAGTCCATATGCTGAGAGGGTAATTTTAGCATGCGTTGAAGTCCACTTGTTGAGGAGAGGGTGATTTAAGCACGCCCGCATTGAAGTCCATCATTTGCATTTGTTCTGGTACTTCTTTTGACGAATATAACAGGATTCTAGTTATAAAAAAATAAGCACTAAATATTAAGCATATTTTCAATAACCGTATCTTGAATCCCATTATCAGTATTGCAACTTATTGATGGTTCTCCAGATATAGGAGGGTGTTAGACTCAAGAAATGCAGAAATGTTAGTCAACCAGTCACGGACGATTAACATCGACATCTGAGTTTGAATATTGTATAAAAGTGAAACTCTTTGTATTGGTTATTAAGATGTTTTTAGTTTAAACATATTTATTCAATCAAGACATTTAAACCAGCAATATATAACATACAGATGGGATTCGGAAACAAGTATGGAAACTTTTATAAATCAGTCTCCCTAAAAAGATGTTTTTGGGTATAAATATATGATTACTTACAGTTTTTCGTGTGATTATTTGATTATACCGAGCCTATTATATTGATTTTATGGTGAAAAAATAATGATTAAAGAAGGAAAATAGTTTAAGACATTATATCATTACTGTCGTAATTCCTGCTCCCTCTGCTTCATGTTTAGCCTCAAAGATCTCTCTAGACAAAGGGGAGATAATCAGCAACACACAAAATGTATATATATATCAAATCTACACACAACACTTAAAATGATGAGCATTTATTATACTTTTTAAATGTCTCGGCTTTCTTTCTTACAGTCGTTTGTCTCTGAGTTTCAATCGCTGCAAATCTTTGAAGTGATACAGATATGATATATAGAGCCTAAATATGTCTTAAATACACAGAAGGCCGACAAAATGTCTGAAACACGAACGTTCCAACACATAGTCCGGCAAATCTGTTACAACTTTGTCGCACACACAGACTCGACGTGTGTCTGGTTCTAGGGTGGCCAACCCTTTGAAGGGTCTTGAAATTTTGATGAATATACACCCGAGATCTGCCCCGACGCCATGTTCTTAACGTGTGGATCAATGACTTAAACTGAGCCAATCAAAAGTGAAAAAATATTTTCCGCGTCTAAATGAATGACAAATCGCAAGACTGGTACATTCGGAAGTCAACACAAGGTGATAGATCATGGTGAAAGGACATCGGAATGTTCTTTAGATTAGACACAATTTGAACAGGAGGTCCGATGATGTTTAACAAGATTAAGATTTGTTTGAAACAGACAGTAATTTGTATCCTTTTTGGTGCCAGATAGTACAAACTTAATTTGTCGTTTTGTCTTTAAAAATTGATTTTCTGTCGATCATTAACAAACTACATTGTTCTGTTTCTAGTAGCCATATATTGTACTCAATGACGTTAAGACTTATCGTATATGGAATACATGCCAGAAAGACACGATCCACATCTCACATACGTTTATAACAAATATTCAAACGTCAAAAACTGCGTATAAAGCGCCTTTCTGGGATTACCTTCATAAGACATGCTAAGGGCCAAAATCATAATTCCCTGTTATCAAATATTTTTACAAAATAGAAAAAAAAAAAACGATTGTAAACAGTATATAAAGCGTATAAACTGTATATAAAGCATATAACCCGTATATTAAGCGTATAAACCGTATATAAAGCGTATAACCCGTATATTAAGCGTATAAAACGTATATAACGCGTATAAACATGTATTAAAATTATATATGCATCTGTATTAAAGTGTACCCGTCTTAAGGTGGACGTTCATTCAACGTAATTGCTTCTAGAAATAACGGTTCATTGCCCACAGACAAGAAAACTGAATCATATAAAAACTGTATATGGATCTATAGCGCTCCTAAGGTTATCACAATCCAGGGACATTCGCGCAAGTTTTCATAAGCTTTCACCATAAGTTAAACATGTGTGCAAATGTTTTGACGCTTTGATATATTGTCCATTGACGCATATTAAATTCATATATTTTATAAATTATGAAGAAACTGCACCTTTCCATTCGATTGCAAACAATTACAGAATCAGAACAGATTTGTAAATAGGTATAATTTTAATAGACTGTTATTATTAATAGGCCCTTTTTACCCCAGTATTTATTTCACTTTTGGGCCAAATTTCTAAAATTTATAAAGTCTGTGTAAAAATTGGCAAATATACCTACATGTAGTGTGTAATAAGGCTTAAAAGAATACTTGCACACAAAATGCGTTTGAATACCGTTTTTTCATGCACATTTTGTTCATTTTTTATCTTTTCTTAAAAATTAATGAAGACAAATTTCAACAATCAAAGGCAATTTTCTTCTTTAATTTAGAGTTGTGCTGTGCAATTATGAAGGCCTTTCGTATCAATTTGAAAAATTATTTAAAATTTGTGAAATTTGACAAAATTCCCTTAAACTCGAGGTATAGTTATATTTCTTTCAGTTATTAGGCACATCTTTATATAGTTTACAAAATTATTTATAAATATTATATAAATCTGATTCAATAGCTCGCAAGCATATCCTTTCTTTCTATTCTCAAAATATATTAAAAAATTAAAATCCTTATTTGAAACAAATACAGGGGAAAATGGCTTGATGTTTTGACATCTAGTTCGTATGTTTACAATAAATATCCGAGCGGTGAACAAACGTCAACGGGCTTTCCCGACCTCGGGATTTTAGGTGTCATTTCCACTTCGTATTCTAAATAATACTATAGGTTAAGCAGACGAGAATCGTGGCGTATATATATTTTCAAATAAATTCATTTACACAGAAAATGTTTGTTTGTTTTTATTTGTTTCAAAGTATATTATGTTTCGTTAAAAGTCACTATAGAATATATTTTTTTAATTCGTTGTTTCTATGTAAAATTGACTGTTTAGTTGGCATACTAACTACTTTCTCAAGGATTTTCACTCCCCCTGAAATTATTTGAGTAAATTATTTTTCTTATGGCCAATCAAAATTTATTTCTAGTTCTTTGGATTTTTTGTGATGGAAATAGGTGCAAGCAAGCGAAATTATTTGTTTTAATTTTTTTATGAAATGGCAAAATATTGGAGCACAACTTCAAAAACTGATGCAAAAACTGGTTTTCCCTTCATTTTGTATTTTTTAGGAGCGCGAGCGAGCAAATTATTATTTTGATATCTAGGAATAACAATGAAAACTTCTAAAAAGTCGGATAAAATGGAGCGAGTTTTTTTAAATTTTGAACCCATATATTATTAGAAGCGGGCGAATCCGAAGAACTATCCAGTAATTTGGAGTGGCCTATAATTTTTATATTCAAGGGGAAATACATTGTTAATCACAATTATTGATTAGAATTGATATAAAAACAGTCAAAACATTCTTTTATATGTCCATTATAAATTTTTTTAATTGTAAAAATTCAATCGACTGTAAAAAAAAAGTCATAGGCGGTGCATCCTTCCGTTTTTCTTTGCATCAGTCCTTTTGGTCATGACATCCTTTCGAACGGTAATCGTTACCTTTCACCTTTTGCCAGGACATCCTGTGGTCACTCGAGGGTCACTTTTGTTTCTACAACCATGAAAAAGGGCCTTTTCATCTTATTTTGTCTAATTATGTTTGTTGACGTTGTGGTAATTTGTTATATCCCTTGTAACGTATCAGATCGTTCCGCGGACTGATGAATCTTACACGATTACAAGTGTTTTGTATATTGCTTTTTCATGTTGTTTTTCTACAAAGTCACACTTCGGTGCTTTGATCCATGACAGTTTTTGCTTAATCACAAGTTTTGATTCATGTTTACTGTCATTCTCTGAATTTTGATTATAATTTCTCAGATTTTCCGGGTTTTAGTACTACTATATTGTGTTTTTTATTTCAAAACATGAAAAGAAAACATGGATTGTCAAATACTCTCAGAGTATAAATCTTCACAATTTTAACTAAAACCTGTCTTAAAGATCATAAAGATCTCAGTCTATTCGTGTAGTGTACTCAGTACAAAACATGCAAAAGCTAACCCCTGTGAACTTATAACATGCATTGTGATCTTCAGTGTACTGGATGTCCTCGTCGTGGAAGGTAAAATCTAATTTTGTTTAACAGCGGAAATAGATCTATCGCAAAATACTACAAATAAAATGATCCAAAGCAATATTTTAGTTGCCATATTTCATAACTCATTGACCTGAGATGTTTATGCAATTCTTTCACGGCGTCGCGTTCTGATTTGTCGACTCTTACTTGAATTTGGCTTTTGCGTGGTGGTTTTGATTGTATCTGATTATGTTTCTTTATCTGTTAATTGTCATCTGCACGGTAATTAAAAAAAAACATACCTATCGTCTGCACGATTTTTCCAAAAATGTACAGGTCGATTGCAGATTTTTCCAAAAAGAACCTGTCGTCTGCATCATTATTCCAAAAAGTACCAGTCGTCTGCATGATTATTCAAAAAGTACCGGTCGTCTGCCTGATTATTTATTCCAAAAAGTACCGGTCGTCTGCATGATTATTTATTCCAAAAAGTATCGGCCGTCTACATGGTTATTTATTCCAAAAAGTATCGGTCGTCTGCATGATTATTCAAAAAAGGACCGGTCGTCTGCATGATTATTCCAAAAAGTACCGGTCATCTGCATGATTATTTATTCCATAAAGTATCGGTCGTCTGCATGATTATTCAAAAAGTACCGGTCGTCTGCATGATTATTCCAAAAAGTACCGATCGTCTGCATGATTATTCCAAAAAGTACCGGTCGTATGCATGATTATTCCAAAAAGTACCTGTCGTCTCCATGATTATTCCAAAAGGACCGGTCGTCTGCATGATTATTTTTCCAAAAAGTGCCGGTCGTCTGAACGATTTTTTCCAATAAGTACCTGTCGTCTGCATGATTTTTCCAAAAAGTACCGGTCGTCTGCATGATTATCCAAAAAGTACCTGTCGTCTGCATGATTATTCCAAAAAGTACCTGTCGTCTGCATGATTATTCCAAAAAGTACCGGTCGTATGCATGATTATTCCAAAAAGTACCGGTCTTCTGTATGATTATTCAAAAAAGGACCGGTCGTCTACAATGTTTTTCCAAAGGTGCCTGCAGTCAGTAAGGTTATTGCAAACCACGATTATTCCCGAATGACCCGTCGTCTTAAAGGTTACTTCGGAATAACATGTAGTCTGCATGGCTAATCCAGAATCATGTGTCGTCAGCACGCGTAATCTAGAACCTAACGTCTGAACGGTTACTCTAGAAATACTTTATGACTGCACGGTTACTTCAGAGTTTTCGTGGTTACTCCAGAATTACGTGTTTTCATCACGGTTATACTCTAAAATTACGTGTTGTCTTCACGGTTACTCCAGAATTATGTGTTGCCTACACGGTTAATCCACATTTACACGTCGTCTGATTGATGACTTAATTGTCTGCATGGATGCTCTAGAATTACATGTTTATGCAAGTATTTCCCGAATTACCTTGCGCCTGCACTGTTTTTCAAGAATTACGTACCATCTGCAAGGTTTTGGAATTTCAGCGTGATTGCTCCAGAACCGCGCGTCGTCGATATGGTTATTCCGGAATTAGGTGTCCTCTTAACGGTTATATTCTCGGCATAATTGTATGGCCTGACATGCTGTGCTCATGATATTGCTCCAGAAATACATGTCGTCTGCACAGTTACTCTAGTAATTCGTGTCTTTTGTGCAGTTATTCAAGATCCATGATTACTTTAGAATAACATGTCGTCTGCCATTTTCTCTAGGTATAGGTGTCGTATATATAATTTGGTATATATATAGCTTACGATATTTGGCGCCATTAGTTATGTTGACCAGTCATTTTTGGAATTAAGGATATTCTCATGTTGGCTCACCTGGTCAAAGGCCTTGTGAGCTATAGTCATCGTTTGGCGTCCATCGTCTGTACATTTTCGTACTTTGCTCTGAAACGCTAAGCCAAATGGAACAAAACATAACATGAAGCATCTATATGGAAGGTCCTTTACAAACTTTGTTCATTTTGTCCCGATCAGTTTTTAAATATAGAAAAAAAGGGGATATGGTGTAAATATTTATGACACAAAAATCTCATATGTACAAGTAAATTCCAAGCAAAGGAACAGCGCTTTAATTGCTGTTCTTCATCTCAAAGTCACAGTGAGGCCTTCAACACGGAGAAAAAACTCGCACCTCACTGTAAGTTCAAGACGGCCCCTAGCACCGGTTTGTGCGGAAGTCTTTGCCACGGGGATTTATTATTGATTCCTCTCAAACTGCTTCATCTAATGAAATGATACTTTTAAACTAAGTATCTACGAGAGGTTTTTAAAAATGTTTGACTTTTTTATATAATACAGGTTTAACTATGTTATACAAGTATGAGAAATGTGAGTATGCTGAACACGTGTTTCAAGGAGTAACCTCTCGTCAGCAGCATTAACATAAACAATAGGATGACTAAGATCCAAACATAGTGAAAAAAATCACACATATCCGAAACAAACCAAAATAGGCAGTCAAATCAAGCGGAAAGGACATCTGCCGTGTGCTATATAAAGAATTAAGTCAACAACATACATGACCGCCATTAGAAATTCTTTACCTGATTGGCTGATTTTCAAACTTCAACTACTCAGTCTAAAACGCTTATACCCTAATGAACTGAAACTTACTGTGCAGAATCTTTGGAAGGTCATTTATAAAATTTGCTGACCATTGCCGGATCAGGTTACAAACATGGCTGCGACGAGCATTATGATTATGAAAAATCTTCTTCTTTGAAATGCCCACTCAATGAAATATTAAAATACATGTATCTGTTTAATAGTTATAAGGGACTTATGTCCTAAGTGTGGAAAAATTCGTAGTTTCAACAGTTTTAAAAGGTTAACCAAAACGCTGATGTGAGTCTTTTACTCAGCTTGCTTTACGATTATGGTTGAAGTCGGAAAATACTTGTATACATGTATATTAAATAATTTTTTGATTCATTGACAATGATACTGATTTGTCTCGATCCATATTTATTAAAAGTACAAGTTTCTCGTGTTTTCCCCTCTCCAACTGACCATAATCTACATTTAAACTTTGGATGTAAAACATATCGGTCAACGATTTTTTTAAAACGTCGATGGCGACAAGATAGCGAAAAGTAATAGAATAAAGTTGTCAGTTGGCACAAGAAATGTGTACAATCGTTCGTTTACAGTAAAGCGATAATTTGGGGTTAGTCTTCATCACAACAACTTAATGATGCCCAGGATAAAACAGTCAATAATCATCGCATTACGCCATTGATGGGTCATGTTTTGACAAGGGAGGTAATTTGCAGTAGCACAGTCTGCTTTGATATCCATGCTGAAATTATCCAGAAGACCTCATTATATCAATCCGAGAACTGAAGTTTGCTCTAGTCCACACAGAAGTTCGGCGACATTAACCAACAATTAAATTGTCCGCTTCATCGCCGAATGCATTAGTTTGACATTTTTCTTGTCGAATTGACGATTTGTGAATCAGTGTTATTTGGTCTGCACAGCAGAAGACATGCTGGTTCCACTAATTGCCGATCGCCGTCTCTTGTCATTATATCGCATTGATCAGAGACGAACCAGATTGCGAGAAGCCCGTAACCGATGGTCATACCGATCCTATCTCTCTATCAAAATTGTATCAACAGATATCAACGTCTTTTCTACTGCTATTTGTATAAAAGATAATCTATAATTGGGCCGTTACAACTACTCAATGATGTAAGCAGTACGAACGTAGTATCAATGGGGCAAGCTATAAGTAGAAAAATATGTGTTAAACTAAAACATCACTGTATCATGTCACGAAAATTACATACTCTGTCACTTTACGGTGCCAAATAAGAATAGTTGTGCTATACGTTTGTGTAATCTGCACCTAGATAACTGTTTATTGATGGAGAAAAGAATGTTCGACTCACGTCAAGGACTGTGTAGTTACATGGGAGTTTGGTCCTGTGCCATAGTGGTCATTCATGAAAATATTTCGTACGATGGCTCTTTTCTTCTCATTCCTTTTTTTGTTGATGGTTTCTGTAAGTGCAATTTTAGGGGAAACTGGCAGTACCCAAGCATCAGGTTTTCAATTTATGAGTAAAAATATGGGATTATATATAGCCTGTTTGTCTTTGTGTGTACGTTTTTCTGTGTTTTTACTGGATGGTTGGTTGGTTGCAAAATGTTGTTTTTTTTTTGTCCAGTATTTGTTTACCCCACCCTGCTGTCTTTTATTTTTAATACTTATCCAAACTGATTTTTGGGGTTGATATCGTAATGATCAACTGTAAAAATTGTTAATATCGACTAATTGTCGTCAACTGACAGTGTTTTTTGCGAGACAAATACGAATTTTAATACTATTTTTCCATTTGATTTGGTATGATAATTGTGTATCATCATCGTTTAAGTTCAAAGTCATTAAACGAATGAGAAGTAGACAATTTGACGAATTAGACGGCTGATATATCGAAGGATTTCATCAAGGAGTAAATGCTATTTGATAGAAGTAGATTATGAAATTAAGATAACTCGACCCCCTACGGTTAAAAGTGAAGGAATAAAAGTGTCAGTGTTCATATTAATATTTTAAACAATCAAAATTAAGACGAAAGTACGCTAGATAGATACAATTTAAATTAATTGAAAAAAAAATTTAACAGCCAAATTTAAAATTGAAAATATTTTCAGGAATAACTAGAGTAATTTGTCACTATCTAAATATTTTAACTATTATGAAATTAAATAAATTTATGTTTATTATAATGAATTGATCTGTTTATTTTCACTTGTATATTTATTAATAAATAAAAAATCGAAATGTCAATTAACTTAAGGAAATTTGAAATAATTTTGCATGTTTTTATGAAGAGACATCCCAGTTATGAAAAGAAACAGCATATGATGGAAACGGCACCTTAAAACTGAGATTGTCATTTGTAAATATAGTGCAAAACTATAAACATGATATAATTTACTGAAAAAAAGCGACTGGAGGTCTGGTAAAAAAATGACATCTCTGTCACATTACTATAGCGTCAAAACTTTGACAACTTGATGTGTTGAATAATTAGTCGAGAAGAGCAAACTGCCATTGGACTTTACAACGTGTTTATTGCCGTTTACGGCCTATAACTAACGTACTAGATGCTATTTTTTACCCGTACTTTATGTTTTTGACAGATATTGTTGTTTTTCCTCCCTATTAAGATGACACCTTGGGATAGTTCTTATTAACATGAACCATTTGACACTTTTGAAAATTAAACATTAAAAATTACATGTAATAATTGTATTTTAAGTGTGGTTTTAATGGTATGTAATAATTGTATTTTAAGTGTGGTTTTAATGGTATGTAATAAATGTATTTTAAGTGTGGTTTTAATGGTATGTAATAATTGTATTTTAAGTGTGGTTTTAATGGTTTTAGTATTTGTTATGATATATTTTTAAAACTTAACAGTTTGACCGCCATGGGGATGTTAAAAAAATGTCCTGCGTGCGAAGTCTAAATTTTTATGTTTATAAGATAGAAACAAAAATAATAATAAAAAAATCGACACAACATTCAACGTTTTCTATCGCAGCTTTTTATTTAAGGAGTGGATTTTAGATAGATTTTACATTATATTTTACTTAAATTATGTCTTGTTTATATTTATACTTCTATGGTTTAACAAATCACTAATTATTCCTTTTTATCAGGACCTAAGAGAAATCAGAGACTTCATTAAAAGACATAATTCTAAGTGTATATATCTCTGGTAACATCCCAGTTGGTCTACTCCCAGTTCGTCTACTATTTGACCATTCCCAGTTGGTCTACTCCCATTTCGTCT
>JARWCS010000006.1:801460-819842 GCA_034783895.1 Geukensia demissa | reverse complement strand
TACGATTTTTTTTTATTTCCACAAATTATGCAAAAATATGAAATATTTTAAAAATAATGTTTTTGACATAAAACACAAAATGTAATTCATTTTCTCATATAAAGATTTTGAATATCCAATTAAATATAAATGAATTTGCAATTGCATCTTTTTTTATAAAATATAAATTACATTCTTACTGCTTTTAATCTCAGATTTAATTTAACAAGCTTTAGTTTTCTGTTGAATATCATATTTTGACATTAAATTCGAAATGACACTTATTTCTAAATTGACAATATACATATAACGGCTACAAGTGTCAAAATTTATTTAAGATATCTAAATGAAATAAACAGTGATTTCCGTGTATATTCCGGAGACAATATTTTATGGTTTTCGCCCTGTGTGGCACTGCAAGTACCTGTCAGCCGAAAACAACTCTCCCTGCTGCGGAACTTGTTTCCTGATATTATCTGTACCGCTCGCGTCTTGTTAACGGGCGACGATAAAATTAAATTTATTGAGACTGAGAGGAAACCTTGATAACAGATAAAGACTTCACATCTTCCGCAAATTTTTGATAAAATCACAGATAATTTGAATTAGAAAATAATAAAATAAACATTAAAATTTTATTTTATTAAGGAAAATTTAGAGAAACTGATAAAAATTATCAGACGGGAGGCTGATTTTCATTTTGTTAATAAGAATGCACTAAATAAACTATAAGAAATAGAAAATGAAAATGCACGTATTTTTTTTTATACCGAATAATGATGAAAAAAATTTAGTTAAGAAAAGTTTTATTAAATATTAAGACAACTGTAGAAATAATGCAAATAATTGATTAAAAAATAATAACAATGAATTCAGACATAGAATAAAAAATCAAATGTTTTTTACGAACCTTCCTGATTTTGTGATGACCATTTCGGTACCGATATTGTGAAATTGATCCCATAATTCTTTGCCTTCTAATTCAACTTTAGGATCGTCGTGAATTTCGGATTCTGGTGGTTCCATATTTCTCATCTGTCTCTGATGCAGGGGGTGAATAAGGTCTGCCGGAGTAAGTGGGGATCTGCCCATGGCTTGTTGAAGTTTAGGCAGTAGGGATGCGGCATACCCTGGTGATTGTAGTGCAATATTAGACAAATATTGCTGCTGCTGAGCTAAAAGTGCACTATAATCCGCTGGACGATGTAAAAAGAACGGGTTATAAGCCATTGGTAAGTCTGTATTATTCCCTTGGTATATCATAGTCTAGAAACACTCAATGTATTCATAAGTTGTTAAAAGTCCTCTAAATATTTTATATATAAGTTCACAGTCCAAATCAAAAGTTATTATGAAATGATAGTAGATTTGTTAGCCCTATATAGGAAGCAAAATTATCTCACATCAAATCTGTACAATTTCTCAAATATTACTACAAATCTGCATAATTAATTTTTCTTTGTTCTGATTGGTCAGAATTTCGTGGATGGCCAATCAGAGCTGAAAATAGGCGTGTAATTTGTTTGAATGTTGATAGTTTACCTTGAGGATTAACTGTGAAGGGCTGTACATTTCTTTGTTTTAAGTGTCAACACGTTCACTGAATAAAAGATTTTGGCGATTTAAGCCACGCCCCCTCGTTTATTTACTCGCTGGGGTGATTTACGTTCATGATAAGTATAATTATATGAAATGATATATCTATTTTTATCACTCACATAGATCAAGTTTATTTATATCAGTTTTTCAAGGCAAAATTTCCTTGTTAATTGCAATTTGAAGCCAACTTTGCAGCTTTACTCAGTCGCTTAATTTTACAATAATATTTAATGTATTAATATGACAAAGAATGATTCATAAAATTAAGAACTGATATTTAAAAAAATGGATTTAATTTTAGTTATGTGAATAAATAAATAACTATAAATAATAAGATATCAAATAGTGAAAGTAGGGAGAATCTTTTCAGAGGAAGAAAGTCTTAGAAAATTATACATGTCACCAAATATCAGGCTGACATAAGGAAAATAAGTTAAAAATAGGCGCCATGGGTGATAAGACATAAACACTGGATATAAAACTTACTAGTAACATGGTATAGTTATATTAAATTGGGCCAAAATCTGTTGATTTTTACTGAAATCAAAATAAAATAATTGGATTTCGATTTTTTTTACACAAGTGTAGATTCATTTTAAAATAAAGTATTTTTCAATTGTAAAAAAATAGCCACACATGTCCGTTTGGATTTTCATTTGATTTTATACAGAGACATATAATTGTATTGTACATTTCTGGTGTAAACAAAGTTGGATAATGATGGCTGTTTGTTGGTATGCACTCGCACCAAAATAAAAATAAAAGGAGATCACTGAATATTTTTTATTTTCTAACTAAATGATTGACTTGCTTCCAACAAATTTAAGACAACGCTAGAGTTGAGTTTATGATGAAACTCTATCTAAATAAAATTGATTGTACAGAACAGAAAAAATGGGATGATCTTCACAAGTATCTCATTTTTGCACAAAAAGTTGGCATTTCGTTAATTACCAATTATTTTGAATTGTTACTGTATAGGTTAAAGTTATTTATAAAAAAAAATTCCCACAGGGATATCTACAGCACACGAATTTTGGTTGACACGAAAATTAGGCGACACCTCGACTAATACACCTGAATGGATTATGATGAGGCAAATTAAATTATGCATAATTAAATCATAAAAATTAATCCCATAATACTGACGAGGTGTCTACACACTGAAGAATAGATTAATGGATTTTGATGAAAGATTAAGATTACGTTATTAGGCCACGAGAAAATATTAAAATTTCAATACACATTTAGTGTTTTGTTTAAAAAGTTAAACGCGGTTGAAAATGATATATTCTTATAGATTTAAGAGCAGAAAAAAATGAGACATATAAAACGGTATAATATATATGTCTCTGCCAAAATTAAAAATAATAGTATTCTTGTATGCCATAAATTATAAATAAAATAACAAAGATGGCACATTTTTTTTTCAATAATATGACCAATCAATATTTATTTATTAAATTAGTTGTGCTTTCTGCCATTAAATGTAGTAAGACATCCAAAAGGTACGGCTAATTAAGGAAAACAAAGTTTATTAAGAAAAAATCGGATTCTGCAGATGATATGACAGTAACGATGAATGTTAAAATTATCTTAATTGCCGTATGAAACAGTAACGTCTAGAAATTCAATCAACTATCGCTCTAATATCACAGTCGGTGTAAAGTTTTATTATTTAATAAAGACAGGAAAATTCTATTTTCAGGCGAATTTTCTTTCTTCGCGTATGTAATTATTGTTTAAAATTTGCGTTTCTCGACACGAGAAAAATAATTTCAATGTGAAATTGAAGAGTAATGCTATTGCTTAATTTACACAGAAAACAATGGAAAATGAAAATGACGTTTCTTTATAAAAACAAAATGTCAATTGTCAACGGGTGACAGAAATAAACTTGTACGAGGGGAGACAACCGCGCCAAAACCAAGATATAGTAGCCAAGTACTTAGTAAAAATCTGTTGGAACTATAAAGATAATACCTCAAAGGCGAAAATACACCGAAAGAGTCAATAACGCAATATCTTTCCTCTCATAAGACGCTCAACAGCGCTACAAAAAAACTATAAACCAACCACAAGTGAATTTTCGTTTAAACATTCAGTAAGATGATTTCTCATAAAACGGGACAGATTTCTCAGTACAAAGACCATAACAAAGTGTGTGATTTAAACGATGTTTAGACAATCTTCACAAAATCTCAGACCCAATCATTACTTCAAAAACATTGTTATTTATATTGAAAAACAAGTGGAGATGGGATATTTTATGTCTTTTACTTGAAGTTTTGATTTGTGTACAGAATCAGCAGTGGAGGCTTTGATAAAACGTTCACAGGAAGGTGTAAACTTAAATGTACGTCCGATAATGGTGGCTTCAAAGAATTATAATTTTTTACATTTGTTTTCAAGTCGACTTGGCTGTAAATATACGCCAAATACTAAATTTTAATTTCAAGAAAAACCTGATAGACTAGGAGCTGTTGGCAATGTTAGCAAAAAAGTCCAAAAGGTTAAAGAACGCAGCATGAACATTTCCCCTATTTGCTACCTTTCAAACCTTTCACAAATCAAACATGTTTAATATTTGCTTTACTGGGATAACTTTTAATGTAGCGACACTTTGGTCGAAAAAGAAAAATCTTTCTTTATAAAGTACTCGAGTCTAATATTGATATGAAGCATTATGGCCGTGAGTTTGTGTTCAGATTGTGTACTAAATATAGTATACATCATATGTTCCATACTCAGTCTGAATTTTTTGGTCTCAAGCAGGTAAGATTTTAACAATGAGAGTAAACAATGTATTTCCTTTACACGTATCCACGGTAGATCAGCTTTTAACGTATCCACGGTAGATCAGCTTTTACACGTATCCACGGTAGATCAGCTTTTACACGTATCCACGGTAGATCAGTTTTTACACGTATCCACTGTAGATCAGCTTTTAACGTATCCACGGTAGATCAGCTTTTAACGTATCCACGGTAGATCAGCTTTTAACAAGCCAATATAACCTCAAAAAGATTTGACTTCATATCGAGTGAATTATAAAGGATTTGAAAGGGCTTGTGTTTAAAGCGTGAGAAGTCTATGAAAAAAACTATGACTTCCGATACAAACTATATATGAAGTATAAGATTCTAAAACTGAAAGATTTATAAAATATATATCGGTTGTATATTTTGTTTTGAAATAGGTCGCATTCAAACCAAAGGAACGACTAAAACCATTAAAATATTCTTATATTAAAGAAAAGATGTACTACTAACAAAACAAACTAAGATATGGTATCATTCCTCGACCAATATTGGCCCTCAGGCCCACAAGGCCGATATTGGGGTCTCGGGATAATATCTGGAAAGTCACATAATCTATAATTATAAAATATTTTTCAAGAGGTTCTCGACCGCCTCGGTAGGGTAACGTTTAGCGTACTCGCCTCGAGTTCGGAAGTCGTAGGTTCGATCCCCGGACGGGTCACCTAAGCAAGCTAAGTATGCAGCATTAAGGAGTTGGAGCAAAGAACAGTCGATCAAAAGTCAGAATAATGTGCATGTTTTCCTACAGACTGTTGCTTTCGTGAGCTAGCACGTTAAACATCCGGCTCAGCGTGTCGGTCTAGTACAAAGCAGGATTCATTAATCATCACTCACCATTAATATGCTCTCGTCCTGAATATTAATGAAATAATTGCGGCTGTACGTTAAGCACCATTCAATCAATCACACGTTTCATAGATTTCCCTATAAAACGTTTACTTGGTTATAATAAAGTGACTGCAACAAAGCATATTAATATTGGATATGATATTTTATTTATTTAGTAAGAGTTAAGTTAGCAAACCATTCCCCTTTTAAAAACTTTAATGAAACAGGGACTGCATTAGTACTAATATGACATGGACTTAATGTAAAATTGTTTAAAACAGAGTTTATCTTAAAAAAAAACTTGTTTCCAAATAAAAATAAAATAAAAAAAACCGCTTTGACATAATAAGTTATTTTTCTTTTAAATTTAATTGTTCACAATGATAAATTACTGTCGCCTATAAACATGTGTAATCACAATAAAAAGTCCAAACTGGATTTTGTAAAATAAAGTTCTGTAAATATGCCAAAAAAAACTAGCCAGTAAATGTCAATATTGAAAGAAATCTTGAAAAAGAAAAGAAAAATGTCCCCGGGGGTGGACAAACTGCAATATACCATGTGCTGAGTGACGAACGTTTCACTCGCTTCTTGTTATCAATACAACTAATGATCCGCTTAATGGACTTGTTTGTTAAGATGATTGTTCAATCATTATAGATTTGTATACAGTACTGCTCTTGGCTATTTTGAAAGGCATATTAGTTGATCTGCTTTCATTACTAATTAATCTGGGCTAGTTTTAACTTTGGGAATGAAAGTAAGAAACGAATTATACTTCTGTGGTGGGAATATTAAAATAGTCCAGCGCGATGCATGGTTGTGTTGTGTCCAACATAACAGGACACGTTTAAATTTAATATGAAGAGTTTTGAAGAAATGAGACGCTTTCTCCACAAACGGGCTTAAAATTTGTTTCTGTTACTGTTGTGCTTGGCTTTGGAAATATACAAGATCTTTAATAAACTTTCACCACCAAGCATGACATTAAAAAAATGGGAGCTAGGTTGACATTTTATAATTGTATTAAAATTCTATAAAGCTCCAGTTAGGCTATCGCATCAACTTTCGAACATTTTCATTATGTATAACAGACATTCCAGACACTTAGACAATACCAGTACCAAAACACACTAATAAAATAAATTACTACATCTACAACGGCTAAATAAATCTTTTACATTATTATAGTTAGTTTTTATTTGTATTATTTCTGTATACCTTTTTAAACGTTTCATAAATTAATTTGCTGCGTTCAATTCAGATTTTCGTGCACCGATAGATGTTGTCTGACCGCTTGAACTACAATTGGTTCCGGTGCACCGATAAAAGATGATCTCTGACCTCTTGGACTGGGATTGACTCCGGTGAACCGATAAAAGATGATCTCTGACCTCTTGGACTGGGATTGATTCCGGTGCACCGAGAGGAAATGAGACTGGGATCCATTGTTAAATGTTTGCTTGGAATTTCTTACCTTTCGTTACCATAAAGGCCTGATAATAGTATCTGTTTTTCCATGACAGAAAAATTATGACGTGTGAATTTTAAAATCATAAGACAAAGATATGAAGTCAGTCAGACTGGTTTTATCTGTTAACATTAAATAATTAAAACAATTCTGTATTTTAAGAAAAAATTGTTTGCTTCAGACCCGATAAAAATATTGTTTGAACAAACCAAAAGTCACGACTTAACTTAATTATGCTATGTAAATTTTTAAATCACAAGACACATATGAAGTCAGATGTAAAAGACCTTTCCAGGTTCTATCTGTTTACACATTTAATAATTAAAACAAATCTGTATTTTATGAAAATATTTTTTGCATCAGACCTGATAAATATAAAGTTAGAAAAAACCAAAAGTCACGACTTAACGGAAGTTTTACTTTAACATATATCGAGTTATGCGTTGTTTGAGTTAGGCACTTCATTCTGTAGATAAAATTTCGAGTTTTCCACAAGAAAAAACTCCAGCTGCTTATCTTTGTTAATTGTTTTTACATTGATAAAATTTCTCTGAAAATTGCTAATTTTCATAGCATCCTTTATCGTGTATTAATTTTATTATGTCTTTTTACCACTGCAACATCCTTTCAGAACGTTTTTTTTATTTCAAACTAAAATGAATGTTAAAAAACAGCTACCAAAATACAATTCCAACGATATATAATATGATTAATTTTATTGTGAAACTTTTGATACAGGTTCACTTTTGTTGGAGCACTATAATGCGGCATAAAATGTCAGCCAGGTTGAACATGTTGATAATATACATGTATATAGTCGAGCTTGGGACGTTTGGACAAAAAAAAAACAAAAACAAAAACAAACAGCAGACATGTCTACAGAAAATGTTAAACATATTTTAAATGTGAGTGAAGTGTCATATATGCGATCGCAGACATTTTAGTTCTCTAAAAGTTTCCTCGAGACGACAGGCACAGACAACTCTAGTCAAATGTTACCAAACACGACATTATCGAGAACAACTGTGACAAACAATGGTGGTGATCGGACCACAGTGACCATCAAAATGGTCAACAATACGTTTGGTTGACAGGAGGCGCCTACTCTAGTAATGTCCACACATTGTTTGGGGCTACCGGCTAGTGGTGTCCATGTTTGTTTATCACTTAATCAAACGGTCATTAGTGGGACCCATTGAGAATAATAAAGCCAAATTATCGTATAATTTTCCACCCCTAAATAGGTAGAAGTAATTGAGTGATTGTAAGTGACACCTGAAACAGACTTGGAGGCACGCAAGGATTGAACAATAATGTTCTTTTTCATACCTACTCGTTTGATTCTCTCACTAAACTTTCGTATTTTGACATTTCATATTTCATAATTGACAGTTATACAATTTATTTTAATAAAGTTAATTCTTATAACCTATTTTAAAATTCAATATATTTGTTTTTGCTAGAGACATATAATAGTATTACATTATTTTTCTTTTGTGAATTATGAAATTCATTATTTTAAATTATTTTCTTCTATACAATAATCAAATTCAAAATTCAATATATTTGTTTTTGTAAATATTGAAATTGAGAATTTTCTATTATTTCATGTTTACGCAATTGATCTCGGATGAGTTGTGTAATGTTCACTTAACCAAAGGAACCAGACTTCTGCTGATCTTTACGAGGTTATGTTAGAAGTACGCTAACAAATCTAAGAATTAAGTAAAATTGAAGTAAATTATATTTTTTATCGTTCAGGAAAAATGCTTAATATAAAGGTGAATAAATAAATAGAAAAAAGATAAACAAATAAATATATCCATATATAGACTCATATAAGTTCACGAGAATTGTTATATGGTTAAAATAATACACCCAAAATTACAAAAGGACCTTGCACACACTTAGACAGAACGGAACCACATTGTTGCTGATGATCTCGAGGTCTTGTTATATAGATGGACTCCAACAAAACTATTTATAAGATAATTAATATATAAATATGACCATTTTTACTGTTTATGCAAAACACAATAAATTCATAGATAAAAGAGGTAAACTTAAAAACAAATATGGACTTGCTAAGCATGGTATTTTCAGATTGTACATATAATATATCTTTTGGTATTCCCCAGAGAATATTCACGGGAAACCCACTGTCATTAAAGCATACGTTTCAAGTTTCATTTGAAGCGACGTAGCCGTTCTTAATAATATTTTATTTGGAAAAAGACAATATATGTGTATAATTCTAAGATATAAAACAAAGAACACGACTTAGTAATATCGATTCAAATTAAATCTGATTGTCAGAGACGACATAAAAAGGTCTTAATCTTTACGTTTTATTATTCTTATTGCCAGATTTGTAACGAGACTTAACTCGAAACTTGATTAATGCAACACGGTATACGTCAACTGTCGTCCCTCCGACATTATTTTTTGTTACAAAAAGGCCATCTTTTATTACAATTTGATGATATTCATTACTGTTTAATAAAATGGCAAAACATAAAATGAAGATTTTAATTTGTGATCGGGTCTAATGTTAAATGCAATAATGATGCTCGGTTTTCTATGTTACATTACAGGTTATGAATAACGACAAGATTTTATTTCAAAATAAATTGAAGTGAAACACAAAATCTTTCTTACGATCACAGCGTTTATTAATGCCAAGGATTTAATTATCAAGAAACTGCAAGTATTTCTGCAATAACTTTGTATGTGTCTTGAATAACACGTCTTGTTATATGTTCTTGTTACATCCATTCTCTGATGGTAAATTTGTACCTTACTCATATAGAATTCAACACCAAAAGTCGTCCATCCGCCATAATATTAGAAATGTATGAAGATTAGATATTTCGACAGAACGTTAAAAAGTACACACACCCGCGCATGTCTGAGTTGAAAACGGTTCTTTTTGAAATTTTCTCTTTAAATTAAAGAAATACAATACGAATTACTCGGTTTCTTTTTAAATTTAAGGGGATAGGTTGTCGGGTACGTCCTTTATATAAGCACCAGACTTGGAGAAAAAAAATCTGTAGAAGAAAAAATCAGGCATTTACCGGATTTTTTTGTATTGTGTTCCGAGACAGCAGTAGAAGAATTGTTCTTTCAGTTCAACTTAGTCCTGCTTACAGGAGAACAAGTTTGTGGTTTCCCTACAGTTTTCCCCTTTTAAAAAAATCAACCCGAATTTCTCGTATATTTTAAGGGGATAGTACGCCAGTCCGAGTCTGACTTGAAGCAAATAGGAAGAAAAAAAAAGGAGTTTATCGCATTTGGTCCCAATTCAACAACAACAACAACAACAACAATAATAATAATAATAATAATAATAATAATAATAATAATAATAACATATGTAATAATAGATTAATAATAATAAAAAGACGACTTCTTAATTATTAAGTGAGGTATAAAATTTTGACCCCACATCCCCGAAGGGAATTTTTGACACGAAAATTACTCTCACACCTTATGGAAGATGTTAATTATGATATCATAATCACCTAATTCTTATTGTGGTCATTATTATAATCTTTTAATCCTATCATAAATCTTGAAGTGTCATAGCCACATGTTGATTGTGTATTGGGTATAGCTACAACAGTGATTCCATAGGGACTGTCTAATTTGTAAGAGAACATTCAATACTATACCAAATGATATAATGAAAATAAAAATAGTCGGACTTCTAACTCGGTGGGCCCATGGTTTTTTTCACAGCATAAATAGATTTACACCAAAAAGGTTACTTCAATACATTGCATCAATGTATCTTTAATAATGGAGAAGAACAAGAGGTGGCCGTCTAACACAGGATTACTATTAACCATTAACGATATTTCTACTATTCCGTCATTTTTGTTAAATTCTCCAACTCCTTTGTTTTTATCTATTTTCCACCGTTAATATATTTTGCCAGATGAGCCATCTTTTCTTTTTTATAAGTTAAGAAACACACATAATAATTACTTTGAAAAGTTTTTAATTTGAGAAGTTTTTATGAAAACTATTATACTTTGACAGGGGATATGGAAAATCAAGAGAAAATCTTTTCCTGCCAAATGTTCAAATGCACGAGCAGCACAGAGACCCATCTATTATATTTGCATATTTGTTTCTAATAGAAATGGTTTCAAAAGCTATCAAAAACTTTTCAAATACTTCGTTATTTTTTAACACAGCAGCATCCGTATGCCTATATAGTTTGCACTGTAGTGTTGGTAAGAGATCCCGGTGCTCTCCGACTTGTATAGTCTTTAAATGTATTCTGCTTTGTCCGAACGCCACTATTGACTGCCTTGAAGATAAGTTATTTAAATTTAGAATAAAGAATATGGAATATATGCCAGAAAGACACTATCCACATCTTAATACTTTAATAAAAAATATTCAAATTTAACTGCGATTAAAGCCCTTTTCTGGAACCACCCCCAACAAGGCACGCCAGATCCAAGAATAGGAAGATCGCTAAAACTTTATATGTGACTTTATGAATTTCTTGATACATTCATGTACCAAATGAAATGTACAGTTGATGACGTAATGAACACGGATCAGCCAAATATAAAGATAACAAAATTGAATTTTACAAATTTCAATGTTGGAAAGATGTATTACCGTATATTTCCAACACACAGTATCCGAAAATTTAGAGCTTTGTTTATATTTGACATTTTTTTTTATAAATATCGCCAGTACAGCGGGATCACCAAAAGAGGCCAAATTTAACGGAAATATTTTCTCATTTTTTGTTTATTATTGTAATGTTGGTATGTGTTTAAGCAGGTGCGTGTCATTTGTGTAGCCGTTTTTTTTGCCAATCCAAAAAATAACGCAAATCTTCATTATCACTGGAATCACTTAATTATGTGATAGATTTCACGTTAAATATTGTTAATGATGTGACAAACTTCTCATAAATAAATAAGGGTAATAGTCACTGGACACAAGTCTTTTGTTATAATGTAGATATAATTTTCGTGTCAGAAATAAATATAACCCATTGTAAAGATACACTGTAGGCAAAAAATGAAAGAAATGTTTATTTTTCTCCGGTCTTCAGAGTTGTTTATTGTAAGTTTGTTGGTTGTTGGTTGCTTAACGTCCAGTGGCAAATATTTCATGCATATTCAGGACGAGAATAATTATCAGATTATCGAAAAAAGGACTTGGGTGCACACAACAGGGCAATGGCATTAACTGCCAGTGAAAAATGGTAGGGATGGGTAAAGACGAAAAATTTAACCTATTGTAGCGGCATTAGCCTTCTATTTTTCGAATCCTTTACGTGCATGGAGCGTGGCATTTTCCGAGGGCAAACATGTTACCCACTATGGTTCATGGCCAGACTTTCCTTTCTCTAGTTATGAACTTTTCTCCAGTCCTGAGAGTAAAATTAATTTGTTACTTATCGAAAGTTTATAGATAAACATTTAAACGCATTTCTGTATGGATCCGCTGATTTTTTTTTTGTAATTTTCCTATTTTTCACAATTTATTGTGTTTTCCTAAAATGAAGTATTAAAATATGTAATTGTGTAATACGGTAATTACAGGAAATGAAAGTCTGTTTGTTTTGACGTGATAATAATAATAAGTTGTTTACAGGTCAGTCTGACCATTTAATAATTGATATTTAATAACAATTTTAACATGGATGGTTATGACAAAACAGCCAAAAACATCAATATGATGTCAATTACATGTCAGACATTACGAAACAATTATACACAAAATACAACATAAAAACAATCAGTGATATTGCAGCGAGATGTGCATCAAAGAACACCGACAATTATGGACTGCACAACATGTAGTACGGCGCCAGGTCCGTACCTTGAACATGAAACCCGTCTCTGTAGAAAACAAGAAGATTCGTGCCGCTACCCGCTAACAATCATAACCTGAAAGAAGTAATAATGTATGATTATTATTATCAATTACATGTAATTGACCACCAGAATTTATGATGTATTCGACAAATTAGTCAGGGAAACATAAAACATGAAACATTACATCATGAATACACTGAAAAACGATACAAATGCCGACATTATCACTCAAAAATATGGAGAATTTGTGTCTTCCGTCCGATCAAGTGTAATGATTCCGGTCGTGTTGACTTTGTGGTTTTCAGTCTCAGACAGACATTTGTAGTCTGATAACTATTATTTGTCTCATAATTGTGATAGACTTCGTTTACTTCGACACCCACCAGACTTGGTTAAAGTACAGGTTTAGCTAGCCTATATAGACCAGACTAGTTACCCAGTTAACAAGGGAATGAGCAATGTTACTTGATATAACATGAGGCAAAATAAAAAAAATGACTTACTTAGTAAGATATCAATATTACTAGGAAATCCGATCTCTTGCTACAGAATGGGCTAAGGTACATATTTTGACAATGGTAACTTGTCCTGTTTCAACAGAATGGTCTGATAAAGAAATATTAATGGACTATCAGGCACACTTTCCCTTATCTTTGATTAACTTGTTTTAGGTCTCTGACTACAAAGTCAAAGTACAGAGAATATAACAGTTGTCTTATCAATAATAATAATAATAATAATAATAATAATAATAATAATAATAGTAATAATAATAATAATAATGATAATAATAATGATTATAATAATAATAATAATAATAATAATAATAATAATAATAAGTGAAACAGTATAAAATGAATATAAATGATTGAATAATTTACTTTACAAACTATGAAGCAATTGGAACATTCAGAATGAACAAGATATGGTAAGATTTTCTTATTGTTTATCAAAAATATGTAAAAAAATCATCCGTAATGCTGCTATCTCTTTTAACTGCAACTATCTTCTTAAGGTTTGTAGAGATGGATTTGGTATTTGAAGACTGTATTCTTTACAAAATTAGTTGAGTTTAGCGCACTGCAGGACTTTAGAGAGCACTTGTCAATTCAAGATTGTGCAAACATAATTTAATAAGAGTTTATATAGATCTGTAATATAGCCTAGTACAGGAATAGACATAACCATATCTCTTCATGACCTTTCTGACGTAAAATTTTATCACCCTCAATTAACGGCAACTCTCATTGGCTGTTACTCCGAAACATTATTGCGGAAGACACAAATTACTTTATTCCGTGTTAAGCTTGAATGTCTCGGTCAAATTTATTTGTTTCTCCAAATTCATTCCACTCAAACTGTCGAATATTTTAAATAACTGAAAATTGCTTTTGTCACCCGTCCTGTCCATTGAGACATATTTGACGGTTTTGCAGAGACGAAATAAACCGAGATTTCACACTAAGTAAATAGGCTTTAAATCAATGAACATTAACTTCGAGTTTAGAATTATTCTTCGAATGACGTTAAGTGGTAACTTATGGAACTATAAAACCCCAGGGAATTGCTGAAACTGTAAATTTGCCAAACATATGAGAACGTATTATACTCAACTATCTTTATTTTCTAAGAAAAGAACTTCGACGGTTGCCATTTACAAACAAGTATACACCTAGGGTTTCGTGACTGTACATAGATCGCTAACCTCGGGGGGTTGGAGAATTGTAAATGAATTTACGCCTCAGAAGGGAGTTATTCGATATTGTTTTTAAGACCGTATCTTATGAAGACATAAGGGAATTTATTTTAACTAAAATCACACAAACTGACTTTCTTTGTTTGCAAACCATCAGTAGTTATTGCTTTTTGTTTAAATACATCACCACCTACAAAAGACAACTAATGGATTTCCGGAATGTCCGTCAAACCGTCACTAATCTGACAATTATCTTCGCTTATGACCGACCTTTCAAGCTTTCAAAAATCGAAATTTTAAACCATGTCCGTTTAATGTGACGTTTAGCAGTGTAAATCAGTTTTATATCATAAATCATTATTTTTAATCACGTCATTTTTATGTATTTTTCATAACCAGCACATACATTTGCAAATTCACTATGTACAGAAAACAATCCTCTAACATTGGTAACTGACCAACGTATACAAATGTGTCACGTGCTTCAACGAACAAATGTTTACAACGTCCAGAGTAGAATTTTCATTGGAGAGATACTAAATTCATTACTCCAAAAAAGAGAAAACTAAAACAGAATAAAAAGGTAAAACGGAAACAGAAAGAACAGAAAAGGAGAAAAAATATGAGCCCCGGAATGGTAAGGAAAATAAAAAGCCATGGTGCACGTTTCATTTCACTTTTCAGTCATCTATATATTTGCTGTTTATTCTTAGATGGATTTAATTCAAGTTTAACAATGTTGAATAAATATGGTGAATTTTGATATGTGATTATTTCAAAGAATAACCTCTTATTAGTAGCACTAGATACAAACATAGCAAAAGAATTACTCAAATCCAAAACAAATCGAAAAAGAAAACTAAATCCAGCAGTAGGAACAACTACTACGTGCAATATGATTCTGAGCCTTTTCGTATTTTCATCAAATTTCTGTAAAACATTATTTGATAAATTTCATGTCAGAAAATTTTGACTACTGGATTTCATGTTAGGTTTCCTTGATAATCGTTATATTCCTGTGTATTTGCATTGGTCACGCAATGACGACATCTGACGTTGTCGGGTTGGTTGACACAATATCAGGTGACACGAAATTCCCTTTTTAATATTGTGTGTTTTAAAATAGTATTCTCATATAGAAACGCCTGAACAAAACCTTTTTACAGCATATGTGTCGTCCATTAAGATACCCTGGAAAGACTGAACTCGAACATGACTCTCCTTCTTTTCCACTTCTTTCAAAACCTTTTAATGAGGTGATCGATAGTGAACTGATTGTAACGACTGGATTATTCGGATGAATTTTCTAATAGTGAGCTTCCCATTTCATATTATACGCGTTTGAAAGGTATAGTTTTGACAGGAAAAAGGCTACCAAAACGTGTTTTTGGTAAAATGATCGGTTTAGTTCGATTTGCAGAAAATATATAATTACCGTTTTCCATCATCACAATTCACATGACGATGAATCCTGCTGCTGATGATAATAAGCGGCAAGACCACCTCAGTGGTGTAACGGTTAGCGTGCTCGCCTCTAGTGCGGAAGGTAGCGGTCGGCCCAGACTAAGAATAGAATTTTTAGGTTAAGTTGCATGTTTTCCTGTGGATTGTAGCTTTTAGTAAGCTAGGGTTGTTGTTATTTCTGTTCAGTTCACAGTCGTTCATGTTGTACACACGTTTTTAAGTTATTAATAACAAATAAACCTACCCGACTTGGTTTTCCTCCGGCTGGCGGTAATGAACTATATATTTTTTCTATGTTCGGTAATGTATTCTTCAATGAGCTCAATAAGCCTCATTTTTCTGTTTTTTCATTAGTACAAACAATGATACAACCAAAGCATTCATTAATAAATCATTCTTCCTAAATGTTTGCAGCATGTCATCAAAAACTGCATGAGGTATTTAAAATTGGATTGGTTTCATGCTGCCAATAATTTTATTTGATACATATAAATTATTAATACATTGTTTTCATTTGATACTAATGACCCTTTTTCACTGAACACAATCCCACCACATTTATGATATTTTTGTTTTATAACTTGTTCTCGTCCTGAATATGCATGCATATTTGCCGCTGAACTTTAAACAACAATCAATCAATCAATTATTGTTTATTCAACTGACCAGATAATGTGCCAATTATTATTTTACTTTTTGGAGTTTTTACAGCTTGCCAAACGGTGTGGATACATGTCCATTATTTATCGCGTTGTTGATGGAAACCATTACTCCCTTCAAGCAGTTGAATCCTAATTTTCTTTACTAAAGTTAAATGGTATGAAGGTGGAAATCTAGGATACCACGCGCCTTTTGGGAAGTGCACCCACATTTCCAGATAAATCAGAACATAGCAGACGTCAGACTGGGAAACAGTAGATACCAACAGTCTTATTTTAGAGAATCTTACAACCTGTCATTAATATAATTCATTTAAAACATCAAACAACATTTTATGATTTTAACAAAGAAACATGTCATCTGTACGGAAAATCCCGTGTCATTGAGGTGAACGTCATTAGGTCTATATCCGAAATCCTCCATAAATGAGCGAAGAAAAATACCTTTTAATGTAACTATAGGATTTTCATTTGCTTGCTTATTAAAATGATTATGTAGTGAATTAAAGCAACAGATATAATTTTAGTGCCTACATAGGACAAAGCAGTCGTAACTGCCACATCAGAAAGGTCATATGCATGGCATATTATACCATGTCGATGCTTTTATCCTTAATTACAATGGAATTCTCATTAAAGTTTTGGCTGCGATGCTTTTAATGATTTTAGAGTAATTTTGTGAAAAATTTAAAAATGCTCAATAATAGCCACATTTAGGTCTGGTCTTCATTAACTTTTAAAAAAGCTCATGTTGCACATGATTCATTGATATTGAAATTTATTACTTTATCGAATCTGAGTATCTTTACTCAAACCAGCCAAATGTTTACACAAACTAAAGACTGATGCTGCAAACACCTGAATATATATATAGGTATATCAGAGTCGGATACAGACTTTTGGA
Source organism: Geukensia demissa (assembly GCA_034783895.1). Lineage (NCBI taxonomy): Eukaryota > Metazoa > Mollusca > Bivalvia > Mytilida > Mytilidae > Geukensia > Geukensia demissa. The sequence continues at coordinate 802,568 of JARWCS010000006.1, read as the reverse complement.
AAAAAGGGGCACTTGCCAACACATACTCGTTAATAAGTGGATCTGCCTTTTGGAAAGCGGAACCTGCTTACTAGTATATATATTCGACTGCATGCAAAACAAGTGCTAAAATCATTTTTGCATTTTCAAAAGGAGGCCCTGGATCCGCCCCTGTATATTGTTCTTTTGCTTGAGTCAGGCCATCTCAGTCTACTGGTACAGCAGCTACAAATCTATAGTATTTACCGTGTCCTTATGTTTTCCCCACCAAACGAAATCATTAATTGAAATATGATTATAATATTGTCCAGAGAAATTTTTTTATCAGAATGTCAGATTATTTACAGTTATATACTGTGGATCACCGTGACATTCACTATTGACTTTGATGACCAGAAAACTGAAAGCCAACGTTTGGTGATGGTAAACAAAAATCGTTGTTTAAAAGCTCATATTCGGTAATCACGGACAAACGGACAAAGGGAATTAGTTTATGTTTGTGCACAAATATTTGTTGTATGTTAAATGCATTTGCAAATTAAGTGTAATGATCGCAAGAATGAGATTATAAGTTTTAGAATAACAAGGGCTTTAAGCTTTGCTAAAATTTGCTAGGACTTTAAAAAACTTTATGCTTTGTAATGAAAGAAAGGAGGAAAACATGCAGAGAATATAGAAATCAGACAACAGCATCATCACTAGCAGCGCGAACACCCTTATTGTGTTAACAGTGACAACAACAACATCACTAGCAGTGAATGTCCTTATTGTGTTAACAATGACAACATTAACATCACTAGCAGCGAACACCCTTATTGTGTTAACAATGACAACAACAGCATCACTAGCAGTGAACGTCCTTATTGTGTTAACAATGTCAACACTAACATCACTAACAGCGAAAACTCTTATTGTGTTAACAATGTCAACAACAACATCACTAGCAGCGAACACCCTTATTGTGTAAACAATGTCAACACCAACATCACTAGCAATGAGCACCCTTATTGTGTAAACAATGACAACAACAACATCACTAGCAGTGAACGTCCTTATTGTGTTAACAATGTCAACACCAACACACTAGCAGCGAACACCCTTATTGTGTTAACAATGTCAACAACAACAT
>JARWCS010000006.1:616304-631681 GCA_034783895.1 Geukensia demissa | reverse complement strand
TAGATGCTAGTATTAGATCTCTAAAAGTAGGAGATAAAAACTTGCAGAAGAATAAAGGTTATCGATTCCTGCATAAACACTTTTAATATCGCTAAAATAAAATGGCACTGCAAACAAAAATTACCTCTTCAAAATCTTCAGTTCTAACATTTTCTTTTAGCCGATATTATCCCTAATTCATTTTTTAATTAAATCTTTCCATCTCTGTAGATCTGAAACTGGCTTTAAAACCTCGAGATGAGTAAGATTCAGCCATTGAAAAAACTGAAGATTTTTTACACTTTTTGCTTCTTGTATACAGAAAAAGATAAAATGTACCTGATGTAAAATAGGAAAATGAATAATTCAAATGAAACTTTTGCATTTTTATTGTTTTATTTTTATTATTATTTTTTTTTTTGTTGTTGTTGCTTAGTAAACAAAAGCAAAAATGATCTTTAACAAACACTACCTAAAACTACATGTCATGAAATCTGCGAATACCGGACAAGATCTATCTTAGTTATTTCAAAATAAAAAAATTACCGACATGTTTAGGCATAAAGAAAATAATTTCGCGACACTCATTTTAAAAAATACATGGTGATATGCCATTGTTGGTTTTTATTCTTAAAGGTCGGTTTCTATATGGAAAAACAGGTAATTAACTGGTAAAGTCATAACAAATATGCCAACAAAATATGGAAAAGTCAAAGCATTTAAAAAGTCGTCTCCCAGAGGAACCAGGGTTTATTTCGGATATCAATGAAATGGTCTTTTTTGTACTTGCGACTTCTCTATATTACCTACAAGTAGAAAAAAAGAAACATGTATTGTATTTCAAATTCTCATTTTTTAAACATTGTTACCAAAAACTTTTGTTAAGAATATTACATAACTTCATGACACTTTTTTCTTAACCGTCTTAACAATATTTTTGTCGGGTGTTATTAAATTAGATATGGTTTTTTTTATTAAAATCAATTAGTAAACCAAAAATTACCAAGGTATGAAGGAACACCATTAATATTCACGACGTATACTTTCTTTTTCAACTTAGATAAAAGCAAAAATAACTTGTGTTTGTCATCTGTAAATGTAGTACTGTTGGTCGTTAAAGAGCTAATTATTTCATAAAACAAAGAGTTGTCTGACGTGCTAATTTTTGTCTCTATATGGAAGCCATTTTTCTCATTTAAAGAATAGTGAATCGTTTTGAACTTATTTCCGTTTAGAAATCTTTCCTGTGCAAAATATTAATTACCAATTACCAACGTGCTTTAGATGTCCGCATGGGCGTGATACCGTTCTTTTCTGGAGGCCAAAGTCATAATCGCCAGCGGTAAATTCGTTTTATTCCATCATTCCACACGATGCAGACGAACGCTGAAAAACGAGATTGGATAACTCTTATCATCGACATCAATTAAATGAGATCTCGTTATCATAATTAGAAAGAGAAAATGGACGTTTAAGCTTTTGAATTGTAATCAAACTCCGTCTTTGATGGGATTCTGACGATTGCATCTCTCATTCTTGATCGGTCGTGTCGCATGTCAGCAAAAGGTTACTTTTGTAATCACTGCTATTTTAGAGGTATCGAAAACAAAGGTGTACTTGAGTAAAGCAGTTGATAATTGATTTTATTTTACTGATGTGTATCTTCCTGTAATTAGGAAAATAACAATTAATTTTTATATTTGTATTGTTTTAAAGGTCAATTTACTTCTGAGATCAAAAGCTGTATGAAATTGTTTTTAACACGATACAAATTCCATTAGGGAGTTGACTTATTTTTTACTGATAAAATATCAATTGCAATTTTTTACGTATTTTCCTTTACATAATATTTGTTGTTTAAGAATTGTTACAATGAAAATACCAGGAAACAATTGTTCATATACTTAATTCTATTTTTCCTTCTTTGCATTTTTAAAAACAATCTATTTATATTTTCTGACCACTAAATAGAAATTATGTGTGTAAATATTCGTTGATATTAATTTTTATTATAGTTGTTTAGAATTTATTCTTTCAGTTTTTGTTGTCGTCGTTGTATCAACTATTCCAGTTAAAGAGGCCAATCTGAAGAGATATCTTAGGCATAAAAATATAGAAATAACTAAAATAAAAAAAAATACCGAAGAAATGACGTGGGGATGCTTTTTAGAACAGAAAAATGAGATGCGGCGAGACATCCATCTACAAGTCCAGATTACACAGGAACAAGCTATTAGACATGAATAAATCTAAATAATTAAAAATTATTTCAGACAAATTTGTAGCAAACTTTGATTGCAGAAATATGCTCCAATTATATTGACATAAATTGTTTCCTACATTTTATTATTTTTATCTACGATATAAACACGCTGCTGACATTTTCATGTTGTCCAACTGTCAAATCCCCTCCGATTTCTGATATTAAACACTGTTTATCGACAAGTATACAAATTATTCCTTCATTAAAGCCAATTTCACTAGAAAATGAGTCCGGTAATCGCATCCATCTGTGGAAAGCAAATGTATAGGACCAAAGGCTTGTGAAGACCTGTATGACACCGGGATAATGTGTATCAATAAAAATAAGTAAATATAATATATCACTGCGTTTTGTGTATTGGAATTAGAGGAATCTTTAATATGAAACGTGTCAGTCAAAATTTATTTGGAAACAACACTGACATTTTATTGATATTGTATTCCTTGTGTCATATAGATCACCGTAGAAAATTGTTCGATTATCATATTTCATCAGTGACATTACAACTGGACTGGTATGGTCATTTTTTTTATATACTTAATAAATTTCAAGAATAATGCATATACTAGTAGTCGATAAATTTGTTGTATTTTTATTATCGAATTTATTTTTATTGAATATTTTATTTTTGTCATTTTTGTCATTTTAAAAACAAGCTATTTCTATTTGAGTATTAGTCTAATTATATTTTAGGCTCTAAAGAATTAATAAAAACATTTTAATTTGATGTTAAATAATTTTGACATTTTTATATCATTTTGATAAATTTGAAAGAAAATCGAATTGCAACTTCATATATTCTATGTAAAAAGGTTATTTGCACTGTTTACTTATTTTGTCTTTGGTTTTCCAGACTCTATTAATACAATTAAAATACGGCGACGACAGAATTTATTACAGCGTTTATAAACAATTTTAGAGAAGTAAAAATAACATCATTAGACATGCAACAGTGAAATTGTTGAAATATCAATTCATTAACTAGGAAAAAATATAGACTAAAATTGAGATATACGTACAAATTTTCAGTAACCATAAAATATGTTTACAAACCGTACAGTAGCACTGTAATGATGTATTTCTCTTTAGATTTTTGACGACATGAATCAATTAAAAACATAAACATGTGTCTTGTGTTATGAACAATGAACACGAGGAGTTTATACACCAATTTATTCAACTAAATTAAATCAATAAAACAAATTTTAACTATGTGTTTAAGTAATTTATGTCAGGGAGAAATTCATCCAGGGAGTTGGCCACAAAATGCGTATTTTTCTATTTAATGCGTGCCAAAAATATATTATATAAAATTACTCCAAAAATTCGCACCTTCCGATCCCTGTTTATATCTATCCATAATTACACTAGCCTGTTACAAAAAATCAAGTAAAAAAATTATAAATCAACATCTAACTGTTGCTTGCTCTGTTCATATTCATTTTTTACTAATACATTTTATATATACGAGATTAGTAGGCCGTCGAAACTTGAAATTGTTGGTTCAGGACCCGACGCCAAAGAGTCTGTCACTATCTTGTTAAAACCCAAAACTGTTGACGTTTTCCACCAGTCAAAGTTCCGCATTCAAATATCTAAGTTACGTGTGATTAACAATCCCACAAATGAAGGCAAAATTGAAATATTTCTGCACCAGATCAAAGCGTGCGTAGTAAAAACACTGCATTTCTCAAGCAGAAAATCCGCAGTACTGCAATGTGCAAAACTAATGATACGGCCAATCACCAAAAAGCAGTATGATAGTTTTTATACAAGCTTCTCCCTGCAATGATTTCTAGCAGGGGGTCATTTTGCTTCAAAACATCGATTCCTGTCATTAACCAGCAATGAAATGAACAATTTCACGAATAAATTTTCACAAGGTTTCCAGAAATTGATATTTATCATGTACTCTTTAATTACCTTGGCAAAGTTATTGATACTTAGTAAATAAACAATAACAGAAAATTGTTCCTAATAAAGGATTAGACATAAAGCCTATTTTTGGCCCAAAATACGTTTGTGTATTGTAATGGGTGATAAATTATCCTAGGTTACGTTGTTATTGCTTTTGGACATGAGAATATGACATATTTCTTTTTTTAACCATGTTTCTTTTTCGAAAACATCGAGCACTTTCCAGAAAAAATATTTTGATAGAAGATCCCATCTTATCACAATAAATAAAGTTTTTTCGTGTGTTCTTATTTGCAAGCAAAAAGGTAAAAATGACCGAAACAGGCAGTTGGGTCGAAATTTGTCCTTTTTGTTCGTTTTACACATAAGAACCGCAAGTGACAGGTAAACAGTAATTGGTTAATATATACCAAGTTTTTTGGTTAAATAATCGCTGGAACTGACAGTTTAGAATTGGGCTGATATTTTGGACGGATAAGTAACGTTTATTACTGACGAAAACAGAGTTTTAATTTCAAGCTTTTTACAAGCATAACGGATGGACCTTATTTTCAATCAATCGATTTGTTTGACTTTGTCATTTTATTCTTTAGTAAATGTGAAAAATAATTTTAAGTGCCGCTTAATCATATCTGGCCTTAACATGACTGGCTATATGCATGCACATAATTTTGTACATAGTTATTTTATAACTTTTTTGTTTAAAATAAATGTTATCACTGTTTTTGGATTTTATTCCCTCGTTGAGCCCATAATATCGGATTAAACTTACTGCAAGGAAATGTTCTATTTTGTCATGAGTACATTTTGTCAGGATATTGAACAATTTGAGGGTCCAAAGATCAAAGTCCAAAAGTTCAAATTATAATAAGAAAATATTAACTTGCAAACAATATAATAGATTATCGATTGTTTTAGGAAGGACTTTTAGTTAGCATAAAATGTTAGAAAGATATGAATATTTTATAAATTTGCCATCTAAGTTTATATTGTTAATAATCACTGAAATGTGTATATCACAAAACTCCTCACTGGTGACGAACCGAGACAATATTAGATCTGTTAGAAAAACATCACGCTGGACACCTGCGCTTCGAATTTTCCGTAGAAGCAATTTAACCAGTTTTCTTTCAAAAGAAGATAACAATGCTGTTTTGCCTCATATCCCCTTATCTAATTTACACAGATATTGATGGTAAAACTCTAACTCCCAATAGCTATTCTAACCATGTCTTGGCGTGCATTTTCTCATTCAACTAATCCGTTCTTTCAATAAACATTCGTATATTTTTGTTTACTCTTTAAGGGTTAATTTCTATTCACAATTTTGTCTTGTTTGGCTCTGTCGATCTAAATACATTTTTTCCTCCCTAGGGTTACATTGAAATGGAAACGATAACGAGACACAGCGAGACGTCTTTTCTTCGCTTATTTCATTTTCATAATCTTCCTTCAACGATAATACATTATGCAAACTTTAGAGACACGGATTGTAAACACGAATAACTATTCCACCTAATATGTAACAAATTACTCAGAATTGATCCCTACAAACAAAAGAAACGAGCAAATTAACACTTTGTGATAATATTGGAGTCTGTATTTATAAGTTGATGGTCTGACTTGTTGGGAATTAAATGTTTTCAATGGTTTGTAAAGAGTTCTTTAAATTCATAATTCTCATGATATTTAGAAATAAATTGGATACAGTTAATATTGTAGTCATATTGTTAGTATGATGTCAAGGAATGTAGTAATTCAACCATAATGAGGTGTGGGGACAGATATACGGCCTACAAAGTTTAACTTTTCACTTAATTCTCACATCTACCGGGAGTTAGCACTAATTTATTTTTCTTCACAGTTGTTTGTTTTTTATCAATTCATCTTTGTCAAATAAAAATTTACATACAGTAGTTTGTCAAATCCAACATTATTGTATAGGGTCTCTTGTTCTTAGTATGTGCCTCGTGATGTCACATTTTACCTTAGAACATTTATTTCAAAATGGACCAAGGAACTTCCAAAAACTTTTACAATTTTAAATGAACTGGGGCATTTTCACAGGAAGAGAAAGAAAACCGAAACCCAGACAAAACGGGGGAAAGTTAACAAACATGCCAATCTCGAGAAAACGGATATAAAACTATAAACTATGAACAGTGAACAATGCGGACAACAACGGAATCAACGATCAATACGCTCATGCATGTATAAAAATATAATAATATTATAAAAATACTATATATTTATTTGTGTATTTTATTATATAAATAAAACAAATTAACACAATTTTATTTAAACCGTGTAGCAGCAATATGGCAAAACGAGAATATACAACTATCAAGCTGCTCAACTAATATTGGGTAAAATTATCCCTAGCAATTGGATGTAATTTAAGATTATGTAAGTGCATTCGCTTGTAAACGGTGCATGTTTGTATCAAATTGATTTATCTCTACACCTATATTACAACAGCTTTATTGAACACGCAACATCTTGTTAGTTTCTATACGACTTTTATTTCATATTTTTATTTACAAACATTCAGGTGAAAATATTTCTCCTCCTACAACAAAATTTAATTTGCTATCTCTTTGACTTGTTTAATGCACAACCAATAAAATTTAATCAAGGCGGAAAATTAATCAAGCAAGTGCTTTGAAGTCGGATTCTAAACACACGCCGAGGTGCTTCACAATTAACTGAAGGTAGTTCATAAATTTGTAGATACTTCTGTACGAAATCAAAAATGTTCGTCTGACAGATGGACAGCAACTTATTTGTGTAACAATTACTTTCCTTTAACAATAACCAGATTTTTTTTCAGAAAAAAACAATGGTGAACCTTCTACCTTTGGGAAATATTCAGTTTCACATTTCATTTATTTTTTTAATAATAGACATTTTAAATGAAAACAAACCTATTTGACAACAAATTGCGGTTACAACTTTAGTTGATCTTTCATCGTTTGATTCATCACTGATGCAGTATAACTAACAATAAAACTGGAAAAAATCAAAAAGTCAAAAAAAATAGACTTAGTATTTAAACTTGTCGACAGAAAGTCCAAAGTTTAACCAATAACCTTACAATATATCCATTTACTTCTTATCACCCTTTAACTTTATTGTTTATTGGTAAGTAACCATGACACGGACGGTTTATGTTTTAACAATTCTAGACATCACACAAAATATCCCCCATTTCTCGTGTTAAGCTCAGCTGGACGTCAGAGGCGTATAACGGACATAAAATGGCCAACTAAAATTCCTTCAGAACATTTGAAGAACATTTAGTATATAAATTGGCCATGATATGATATGGTAGCTTTGTGTATGACAAGGCAATGAGAATTTATTACCGATGAAAATGCAATTGAAGAGGGTCGAAATGATTTAGAAAAAGGAGAATTTCATTGCGGTATAATGTGTTCGTGTAGACATAAAAATACTATATTGTTGTATTAAGTGTAATGCCTGCCGTTTTGCTAAATAAAATCTTTTAAATCGAAACGTTTAAACGTTAGTTTTATTTTCTGCTTTGAAAATGGATAAGAATAGAAAACACTTAAAAAACATTTAAATGTTAACATTTCCTAAAATTGGTCTGTATACTTTCATAACATTTTTCTATTCGCCACCATAAAACAGGCCTTAGTCCAAACAAACCAGAATATTCTAATAAACACTTTACCTAAATATACCTCTCCTTCTACAGATTGTCTGTGTTTCATGATATATAAGTACTAAACACCTACCAGAGAGCAATTCATTCATAAGTTCTGCGATTTAAAATAAATGAACACGCATGTCCTTCAACCTCACGCTACCAATCACTGCTAATCACCAAAATTACGCAAACATACAGGAAACTTAACGTAATTTGTTGTAAAAAACGATTTTGTATTATAGCTGCAGTTTCCGTCAGTTGAAGCTTTTCTTTGTAAACATATTACGAAAAGAAGCAATGTTTTTGTCATTATAAAAAAGAAGCACATATCATTGACGAGGCACACGGCGCCAGAAAACCCATCTTGTCAATTCAAACGTTTCGGTAAATGTATCAGAGAAGAGGAACAATACATGTTTCACTGTTTTAGACGCGACATCAAACTGCTCAGAAAATTGCTGCAATTTAAACTATGCCATGCATCTATTTCTCAGCAAAGAAAGTCACGGTCGATGAACAGTGTCGAGGTTAGGACACACTTTATGAAAATTTATTGTTTACTGAAGTTTGGCCGAAAAGAGAAATGCAAGACAACCTTAAACCCGGTTTAACAAACGCGGATTAACGATAGCAACAGCAGGTTTTTATATCATTTAAAATACCATTGAACTATGTAGATTTCAACCTACCCTCTTAACGAGTGTTCATACACGAAATCGAAACTGCACCCAAAGCATTTGGTAAATGGAGAAATGTACATTAAAACACAAAAAACCTTCACGTTGAGTAATTTAGTGCTATAATATTATGAATTGTTTATTTTAGTTTGATTTGTTTTAAGGTGTAGATAGGTATTTCTGTTAATGGGGACAAATGGGAAGCATTGCATATCGTTTGATGTATTTATTGTTATAATGGTCTGTGGAACATATTTCATTTGGGATATACTGAGCTATGTCAGAAGTTTATAGCTCACAGCCTTAATCTCTGACACTGTTAAGACAAATTGTATACATACAAAGTCCACAAAAACGCAATTATTCATGTACAAAACAACCGCTGCTTCTGTCTGTAAACTATGAATTGCTTATTATGAGGTTTTAAAGAGGTTCTGACAATGTAACTGCAATCACACGCGTGCCTTTTGGCGCCATTTTGTCACATTTCATTCGGACTGTTTTTACGATCTGCAATCGTCTGCCAAGAAATGAACTATAGTTTTCTACGCTCCAGTAATATTTTTCAATATTTCGAATTTTTTGGTTTGACAAAATATATTTTTCACTTGAAACTCTTCATTCACGTTCAGTTTACTTTGATTCAAAACGAGGAGACCACAACAAAAACGGAAGAATTAAAATCAAAATGGGTTCTTATGCACTCTAAACCACCAACACAGTCGTAATGAATGCAGCAAAATGGGTTCTTATGCACTCTAAACCACCAACACAGTCGTAATGAATGCAGAAGCAGTTGTTAAGTATTATCAACAGCCGGTTTCAGTAATAATTTTCGATATTTTTAAATATTATGGTAATCTTGTGACAACAGCAGACATATGTCATAACGGATTCATAGAAGTCATAGAGCTTTTCCGGCATGTTAATTGTCTAATATGACTTAAAATAGCAGACAGACCATTTTTCTAGAGTGATGAACTTCAAAATATAACGAGTTTACGAATGTTTGATAAATATGGCGAAATGTGATGCTATATATTGTTATTTCAAGGAGTAACCTCTCACCAGTAGCATTATAACGAAAACATAGGAAATCCTAGATCCCAACACTGTAAAAAGAAATTATCATATCCCCGAAACGAAATAGGCAGCCAAAACACAATATATAGCTCTTTATTCTAAGACAAGATACATTTATAAAGAGGAAGCGAAAGAAAACCGAAGGGTCGGACATAAGGAAAAGTCGACAGACACGGCAATCTTGGGAACAAGACTGAAACTTGTGCTATTTTAATGTATCTTTTTTTATTCCATGTTACTTTATATATTTCATGTGTAAATCGTGTATGCGTAGCACTCTACCTGCCTTAACTTTCACACCTTGAGCCCTTTTTTCTAAAAGTTATCAAATTTAGAAAAAAATTCATTAAAAGGAATTTTACTTTTGTCGTCAGAGGAATATGTTATTGAGAACACTAGCTTTGAAAAAGATCACATTTGCCTCTTCTTAGATCTTCAGAGTTTTTGTTTGATATTTCAAACTTCTATATCATTTAATCTTTAAAAGTTTTCATAACATTTAGGCATTAGTGAAAAAAAAACCCAAAATGTTAAATTTGTCGAACATTAGTAAAGAAACTGCTTCAAATAGCTAGAGGGGATGTGTACCCTGAGCAAAACCCTTGGCAAGCGAAGATGGTTTGTAAACATTTGTAAAGTTTGTTAACAAATTGATTTTGTATGTAAATTCAGGATAATTATAAAAAAATCATCTGTCTGATGCTCACAAGGGCTAGAATAGAAACAGATCACATATAACTTTGCTTTCAGGTTATCTGAAATAAAGCAAAAACTTGTAATGGTAGAATTCGTTTAATTCTGGATCTTGTTACCTTTACTATAAATATGACTTGTGAGGCGATTGATACATGATAAGTTATCCTTTATCATTGGGTATCATAGAAATACATGATAAGTAATCATTCGTCGTTGGGTATCCTATCCATCAATTTAATACCTGGTTGATGTATTTTATTTCGGATTGATTTTGTTTGATTATAATGGAATCTCTAACTCTCCATGTCAAAATATTGTTGTAGAAAGCTAAAATTCGTAGAATGACAGAAATGTCTTCTCTAACTCGTCAACCGCCGCCTTTGTTTCACTGTGTCGTTTACAATTAATCAAGAAGGCGAACAACAGTTTTTCATCAAAGGAATATTCTCATTGGACGGTAACACTATGATGTCTATGTGTAATTGGCACAAATAGGGAACGTAAATTCTACCATAAACCCAAAACTATTTACCTAATTGGTGGTACTTTTTGTCTAATTATATTTACTTCAAAATACACGAGTCAAAAATAAAAGTCAACAGTCGGACATGTCAGTTTTGGTATTTAATTTTTCATATTCATTTTGTTTCAAAATGAAATAGTAATTTTAGCAAATAGTTTTCTGTAGACATAGACTTTTTATCCATAAGCCAGACAAAAAAGAAGTTTAATTAATATAAGTTTAACCTTAGAACAATCTTAATTTTACTATTAAAATCAGACTTTTATTAAAAAACTTAAGGTTTGTCATGTGTGGAAAAATCATAATATTTTCGAAAACTTAGCTATTAAAAGCTTTTATACATAGTAAAATGAATGACAATTTTATCATTTGTTTTGCAAAAAGAGCTTTTCAATGATGAAACAAATAAAAAAAAAATGTGAACCTACAGGTAACTCAAGTCCAGTGTAGAATACCCATGTGAGAGATCAAAAGTGCAAAGTTCAAAGAAACGAAAAAAAATTGAAACAAACTAAAAGATCAAACGAAAACAAAAGGAACGAAGGCATGTAATCCACAAACTTCTTTACAAAACAGGAGTGGAATCAGGTGATCCGTAAGGGTAAGCATCCCCCGTCCTGCGCGCCACACTCGTCGCGGAATCCTTAAAGGAGTCTGGACACTAAACAAAAATTTACTTTTAATTAATCCTTGTATCTTATAATACAAGGAAACTACTACAATTATGTGTGTAAGTCACCAGGGAGTCTGATAAGAGCATTAGTTTACAAGCTCAACCTTGATTGACCCAGTATGCATATTTTCTATCTGATAATGAGGCATCACGTGGTGTGACGTCAGTTTGGCTATTTACATTATTTTTCCAGTGTAATTATATAGCAATTTCAGGATGAAATAGTGTGTTGTATTTTGTTTTAATAAACAAAAGATGGGTTTCCTGGGTATATGGTAGGATTATAAACACAATTTGTCATTTCAGAAACGATCTTGAGAACTGAAACAATAAATTTTAATGTGATCATTCATTTGTACAAAAAATGCCATTTGAGGGGGGGGGATCGAATGGGTTATAGATCAAACTAACGTGAAACCTAAAACAACTAAGTATATGCTCAAAGCATTTCACTGCTCAACAGTTTAGTAGATATTCAGCCGATACTTTAACTCTGTTAGGATACCTAGGTTGAAAGGCTGTTTCAACAAGAAAATAACAATCATTTACGAACCTCATTTGTTTGATATACCCGACACTATTGTTTCTGCAGTTTTAAAAAAAATTAAGGAAAGGCACAAATCGAAAAAAAATTTAAGAGATGGCACAAATTGACAATGTTGACAATAAAATCTAGGACTGATACCCGGATTTTGATCATGTTAAGATATCTCCTTAATTTTTGTTTTATATGATATATTACCGGTTTCGGTTGAACAACGTCTTTGCATTCTTCATCTTTGTTCAGTAACTTCAAGTGTTTTGAGACAAGGATCATATTTTGTACTTATAAATAACGGCGGTTTTGCATATTTATCGTTTTTTCTTTTGCGTGAAAAATGCTGCCCGTCTTTTTAAAACCTCGTTAATATTTTTTCCATTGGAGTATCCCCTGCTAAACAGCACTGTTTTTAAGTCCGCTGTATGGTCTACGTTGTTATTATGTTATTATTTATTTCGTATCCATGTAATATGTAGACCTAGTTTCAAGTTTGATCAACCCGACAAACAAGTGTTTACAATTATCACAAATATTATACGTTGGAGACTTTGTCGGTTTAACACTTTAAGTCTAAAATTCGCCATGAGCAAATCTGTTGCCTTTATAAATATGTATATCTAAGAAATCTATTTTCGTCTCGGAGATGTTCAGAAGGAATTTTGGAAATATGTGGAAATTACGCCCCATTTGCGATCTCAAAGAATATTTTTTTTCTCTAAATAAATAATTGCTTGAGAATGAAATTAAACGATTTGATATTGTCAACAGGAATAGTAGACAGTTCTTCGTCGCTGTCAATATAACTTTACAATGAAAAATGATTTTTTTCAGTTGAAAGAAGACGTGTTTTACTTTGAAAATTGCACCGAATATCGTTGTTTTGGCAAGTGTGACGTAGTCGCCTCGATCTGCTACTAGCTTATTAATTGTCGGGCGTTTTCGCTTATCTCCGGAATCGATCATATTTTGAGTATGAAATTTCTTGATTATACACGTGCGGCCAGGTTTGTGTCATCGCAGTTCAAGCAGGTTGTTTTATTTTAATTATTTCTGTTTAAAAACAATAATTTTGAAAAGGTGTCCAGACTCCTTTAAATTGTACATGTGATCAAACTTTGCTGGTGTTTATCTTGATACGCAACAGGTATGTGATAATTTTTATAGTAATTAATTTCCCTTGAAGATCACCTTCAGTTTAATTTTCTATAATCGCATGAAACGTTATACTTTGTGTAGTTCGTGACTTACAATCTTTTATTCTTTCATCAATAATAAATCCATATCAGCATTTCAAATTGTTTTCTAAAGACGAACAGAGATGTAGTAAAATAAATCATTTCTATATGAAATATAATGCAGAAAATGAAGCTTTGTATTGTAAACTTGATTGGTAGCTCAGAAATGGAAGAATCTTTGTCTGCAGATCAAAGTAGTTAGCAATGACCAATAACAGCAGCAACGTATCAATCAGCAGTGATTCCGGATTGTATGAAGTTTGTTCACCGAACATTTCTTGGAACTTTCTCATAACTTTTGTATGCTTTGCAATTGTATGTATCATTTGTCAGATAGGCCTCATAGTCGTCACCATACAGGAGAAACTCCGACGCGTGTCGTTACCACAGATTCTGTTTCTGACATTCCATTTTGTATTCTTGATTTTCTATTCCTTGTCGCTTAGTCTTCAACAAAGTGGGCAATGTGGATGGATTACTCTTGGAAACGTCACTTGTAAATTGCTTACATGGATAAGACAGTATTCGTACACTACATGTAACTGTTTGTTGTTATTTCCATGGGATCGACAGTACCGTTCTTTTGGCGGACATAAAATATTTTCCTTTCGAGTATATATTGTAAGTGCCATCATCATCTTCGGAATAGTGACAGTTCCATATGCCGTTTTCCCGACTCGTACAACGACTCAGGTAGAGGTAAATGTCGAATCTGTCATCAAGACTACCTACTGTGAACTGTCTGACGGCCATGATATAATCATTGAAATTATCGAAGTTGTCTGTGGAACTGCAATCGTATCTGCCTTAGTCCTGATCCGAGTCGTTGTGGATTTAGTACGGATGTTTCCTAAACAAGAGACAAAGGAGCAAGATCAGGACAACAGACGATATTCACAGCCACCACCTCCCGAAAAAATCTTATCATCAAAAGACAAACTCAACAGTCGAAAAATATTACTGCTCAACGCAACCGTCTCCATTTCATATATTGTGTTAGTTATTCCACAGCGATTGGTTGATTTCGTGCTGTTCTTGCAAGGGAGTTCACAAACTATTAATACTATAGGAACAAAAAATATCTCACTGTTAAGTAACAATAACTGGAGAATTTTGTTGTCACATTTTCTCATCACTCCTCTGATACATGGTATTCTCGTGTTCCTGGCATTTACATTTGCCAGGAACTGTATTACCAAGCCGTTTCGTAGGCGTACATCACAGCCTTTCAAGAGAAGAATGCCTATCCGTCAGCATACGAATCCAAATTTCTGTGAAAGTGTTGATATCAGCGAAATTGAATCTGGAAATGATAACAGCGAGGTGGATAATGGCAGTACCAAAAGATAATATTGTATATATAGCGTGGTGGATAATGGCAGTACGAAAAAATAACATTGTATATAAAGCGAGGTGGATAATTGCAGTACGAAATGATAACATTGTATATATATATATCGAAGTGGATAATGGCAGTACGAAATGATAACATTGTATATATATCGAAGTGGATAATGGCAGTACGAAATGATAATATTATATATATATAGCGAGGTGGATGATGACAGTACCAAAAGATAATATTGTATATATAGCAAAGTGGATAATGGCTGTACCAAAAGATAACATTGTATATATAGCGAAGTGGATAATGGCTGTACCAAAAGATAATATTGTATATGTATTTGGAAACGGTGAGTTGAGACAGTAAGAGATGTTTATTTTGTAATTTGTGTGGAACAATTGGTGTACTTAATGATCTATAGTATGTCTGTATTGGCGACAATGGGAATACTAAAAAATGATATATGGTATATTTCTGTGGATATAGTAGGAGTACTAAAAACAGATGATATTTCAGTTTATTTGTGTGAGGATTATATAAGTACTAGATTAACCCCACCACATGTCTCATATGTGCCTGTCCCAAGTCAGGAATTGTGGTCTTTTGATAATATTCCGGTAAGAGCAGTATTATTTTACGTATACACGATTTTTCATTGGAGCGTTTTAGAGTTTTTCACAAGGAGTGGTATTCCACCCTTGTTGAAGTCCTTGTTGAGACTTCTAGATTTGTACATTCCTTCTGTTTTTCTTATTGTTAGAGTGCAGTCTCT
>JARWCS010000006.1:584930-595926 GCA_034783895.1 Geukensia demissa | reverse complement strand
TAATTGTGCAAAGTTTGGTTGTGATGTTTTTGTGCGATCTATATTAAAATCGACAAAATAGTATCAAATATTGCATCGAATTAATTAATTTCTTAGTGTTTTCACATTTGAAGCATTTTCCATGTGTCATGTGACTATTGTAGAACTAATTAAACTAAAAATTCTGTTGGATTTTCTTTTTATAGACATTATTCAATGCAAAAAAATATAAAATAATAGATATGAGCCAATTTTCATTTTTAGCCAAATTCTTACGCCAAAAATGGGCCTTAACGACCCTCGTCCTTTGCAAGCTTTATTTACCACATTTCCATAAAAGTTTGGGTGTGCTATTCCGTTTTTATCAATTGTTTTGCACTTGACTTAATAATTTACCAGCAATACAAAGATTATGTTTATCAAAAAATAAAACATCGCTGCATGCACGGGCAAAAAAGGCTGAGAAATGTATACACCGTATGAAGGAGCCAAAGCGCGGTCCCCGTCAAGGAAGGCAAAATTTACAATAGGGAATAAAAAATCGCCTCTTTTATCGTATATTTTAGTTTTGAGTTTACCTTGTGAAACAGAAATATTAAAATCCAGAAAAAGCAACTGCTGCTGTCCTGATAAGCTTCATTTAAAATAAGTTCTCTGGGGAAAAGTAGTGACATATGTGCGGAAATCCGGTTTATTAACTGCAAATTTTTAAAGTGTTCTTTGAATTTGAGTACTTGGAATTGGTTTACTGTTTAATTTTAAAATGTTTTCAAGGCGTGATATACGAATATTTACAATAGTTTTTAGAAAAGTTTATCGGCCTTTTCTCGTTTACACCATTTTACAATAGGAAGAAAGAGCATCGTGTCTCTGGCCTATTAATTTTCAAAGGTCGCAAAGCATAGAAATGACATTTCAATTCAACACTTATAGGTCATATTTTTGTCCTTGAACAAATGATTACAAACTTAGTGTGATAACTCCATACTTAAACACTGCTTTGAAATCACCCTAAGTAAAGAACATTTTACCATTAACGAGTTAGATCCCCATAAACCGAGATACTGAGTACATGTAGCTGATCAAGTTAGGATTTCAAATTTTTGTTGTTACAAGATACACTTTTACAATCATAGAGAATGATCGGGAAAGACCTACTACTTGTTCTTTGACCAAATTACCTTTCATTCATCCTATTCAGTTTGTCCAACCCGAGAGCATTTAGTTGCCGTGTATGACGTAAATAACAATCACATTCATTACCAAGTACATTAACTTTGTGTAATAGATGTTGAGGTAGCTATATACATAAACATGTCTTTAATACTTGTAACTATTAACGAAAATGCTCGCACTAAGCACGACCCAATAAGGGCTGTGGTGGTCAACTTTCTCGCAGGCAGAGATGTTTGAAACTATTGGAAAAAGACCATCTCAGGACCACTCTATCGAAGTTCTGTTGCAGTTGGCCCTGTACTTTCAGACAAGAAGATTTCTGAATTAATTACCAAAATTGCTCCTTGTTTAAAAAAAAATACATGCAAGTTTGGCTGTTTCTGCTATCTTGAATTTGTAGGTAAAAAGAGAATTATAAGATACCAAAGGGGCAGACAGAAATCGTTAGATCAGATCAGACAGACAAAAAAGAAACGAAAGACAAACATAGTACGCACAACACTTCACTGAAAACTAAAGCTAGAGTAACACGAACCATACAAAATCAGGGTGAGTTCATGTGCTCCGGAAGGGTTAGCAAGCCCTGCTCCCTGCCACTAGTGGCACCCGTCGTGTTACTCAGCAGACAAAGCCGGTGTATAGTCGCAATTCTTGTTAGTCACAACCGGTATAGGAACGAATTTGTTGTCACGACAGTGGGAAGAAAACGAACACAATTTTAGAAAAGGGCCATCTAAGAACTTTTTACCAAAGTTTGGTTGCAATAATTAGCTCTATACTTTCAGACAAGAAATTTAAATAAGATAGATGCGAAGCAATTGAAGTTTCCTTCGCTTATTTACTTCAGATTTGTTTTAAATAAATGTTCTTTTTTCTCCAGCAATTTTCACATGAGCACATGACAGCACAAACTATATTGGCGGCAAAATAGTTAATCTCATTCTAAATTCCGTTTTCATATTTTTATTGCTTTAAGAAATAAGAGCCAAAACGTGATATACTCAGTTCAATGAAACCGTGTACTTGTTTTTAGTAAAAATGATGTTTACCAGGGGTTCATATCAACATGCACATATTTTAGTATTTTGATGATTCATTCGTGGCCCTTGAATACGGAAACAGCCATATTCGTAGTTAGGACAAGTAAAAAATTGTTTTGTTTGTTAATTATGGCCCGGGTTAGGAAATGAAGATAAACGTGTATTCACTACTATTTTCGACATACAAACCATGGCATAATAAAAATACAGTTTACCCTCAATTTAATTAGGAAATCTGGACTAACAATAGATCAAAACTGACGACATGAAACAACATTTTTTAGCTTACATCGTGGACATTGTTCCATGTTATATTGTACTGACGAAATAGTTAAGCATGTGAAGTGCTGCACTCGGGGATAATGTTTAAGGCGGAACTTGACCCTTTAAAGAGGTATTATAATTTCTCTATGAACAGGACGGAACAAGATTAAAATTTAATTGAAATGTCGCCAAAATTAAGCACTTCAATCCTCTATCTCGATGAAACATCGACGTTGAACTATTTACAGAATTAAACCACTTGCATAATATTCTCCATCATAAAAATGGCTGCTTTTAATTTAAATTTTCCCGCGAGTTTTTCGTATTAAATGAATTCTACATATTTTAACATATAAGCGACATAACTTAAGAAGTCGGTATACCAATCACGCATACTAACATTTTAAAAAGGTAATTTAATTAGTTTATGTTTTTCCATGAATACTGACCTGAAGAACTGTTGCTGGACTTGCCAGAGCTGGTCACTGTAGTTTTCCTGACATGAAAACTCATTCAAGGAGGTTGTGATGGTCGATTTCTACAACACAACCAGTTTGAACAAGGGTACATGACTATAAATAATAAAATTTCGGATCTAAACGTTGATATTCCTCCATCCAAGCTCTGTCGTTGCCTGTCAACATCTTGCAGCAATTTCACCTGTAGGCTTAATTAGTAGCGCAGCACCTCATTCAAGCAGGTTGTGACCTACGATTAAATGTCTCAACCAGACTGAACAAGGAGCAGCAACCATATAGCAGGTCATAAAGCAGCAGGGAAAGGAGCAGACATGCCTTCTGGTCAAATGTTCATTCTGACTGGACGTGCAAACTGACCGTGACATGTAACACAATTTCCATTCGGATGGAAAAGTGCTGGTCAACAATTACGGTCATTCTGATTGGACATGCAAGCCCGCTACAATGGTCACGGAGCAGGTGACGAGAGAAAAGTGCGGGAATGCTGTTACGTTCATTCTGATTGGTCATGCAGAAAAGTTATACCGGTAGCATTCATGCAACACTAAAAAAAAACAAGAAATAATGTGTACAAATTGTCTTTAAATGTACCTCAGTTAAAGCATCATGATTGCAACCATCATTTTACTAAATAGTATATAATTAGCCACATTCCACAAAAAGTAATAAAAAGATATACTTTTCACAGAAAAGCGCTTTACACGCAGTTAAATTTGGCTTTTGTTTATTTGTTAAATACGTATGCAAGATGATGATCGTGTCTTTCTGGTATATATCCCATATTCTTTCTTTTAAATACATGTATGATCCAAAATTGCAACTAATATTACGTCAAAGGTTCTTCAAAGAATTTTCCTGTGTTCTTTCATCCAAAGATACATTTTCTTCACAAATTTGATCCTGCCTTTTTTCACCAAAATTTGCATCCTGCATTTTTATTTATAATTTCCACCATATCCCCTACTAATATCAAAGGATTTTCCATAATTTGAAATAGTATGTTTTATATTTGAACAATATTTTGTCTTTTTTAGTCCTAAATATTGTAAAATGAATACATTTTTTTTGTTTTTACTTGCACTTTCCATTTTGTCAACTGCCAAACAAGTATTGATGTAATACCTTGAAAGGGTATGATATTTTGTTCTATAATATCGCAATTATGAATTTTACAGCAACAACAAAACAATAAAATAAATAAATGATAATTTGGCTGGTCACAAGAGAGAAAAAATATCAACATATCCTTTTCTCTTAATAAATACAAATGTATATGAAAATTTAAAAAAAAACAAATATATTCTTGTTGACTTCCTTTGAAAAAATATTTTTGTCGATTTGAATAAAAAAAGAACTAACAAATAATATAACTCATCCCTCTAAGGCAAATGGTCGGCCGCGATATAAAAAGTTTCAAAGTTCGAATTGAAAAGTACATACCTGAATGTGGCGTTGACAAAAATCAACATGAACCCTCATTCAAGGAGGTTGTGATGACTTTCAGCAACAACACAACCAGTTTGAACAAGGGCACATAAAGAAAATGGCTAAAAATAGTCTCGCACTCTGCAGCTTCGTCTGTCAGGTCGTGCCGTCTGCACCGCAATACCTCATTCAAGCAGGTTGTGACTTACTTTTACCGCCATCAACCGAATTGAATAAGGCACCGCAGTCAGGAACTCACTTGCTAAAATCCAACAGGCAGAAAGTTAAAAGTCCTGACTTGAAATAAGCACAGCCAATTCAAACTGTGAAGTGATGACAATCAAGGGTCGAGATGAAGTTTATATATTCTCATTTTCCGGACAAAAATTAAATACGTAATCCGATTGGTGAGATTATTTTCGTAAATCAAGCTAGCACAACTATACATGTATCCGTTTATTTTACTATCAACATGGCCATAATGTTACTGCATCCGCCGGTAGGACACTCCATCCGGCTTTGTCATATCTTTGACGTTTTAAACCTACTTTTAATTTCAAGGACCCGGAAACTTCAACTAAATTGCGCGTTTTATAAATGTTTAATTTTAAAAACAATTAAGATAATCGTAAATATAAAAAATATCATATAACATTACTACGTGTATAACATGTATATCTACGAACATTTTTGTTTCGTCACCTTGGTATTCCTTTTCTTCAAATCTGCTAATGCAAGACAGACCTCAAATTATAATTTTCATAGTTTGACACTTAACCCAAATATTTTCGTTGTGAAACCAAAATCAAATCTCATTTTTTTCATTTTCCTTGAATTAAGTCTTGTCGTGTCATATTTTCATTGATATATATGTTTTCTTTATTTTACAGTTTATCTGCACTGCACTCCCACATCCAATGAATTTCGCATGTTAGAAGTGTTGTCTGAGGAGTTTTCCGTTTTCTACTCTTCATTGCTTGTTGGAATAAGGGTGCCCAATATATTTGGTTACCATCGTGTACTTCTTGTCTTAGGGTTTACATTTATTTTTCTCGAAATCGAATATATGGTCCGTGGGTGTCACCTGTTTCGAGTTAAAAACAATTCGGGGTTTTAGTGGCATTTGAAATTTTGCTAAATGTACTACAATGGAAAATCAAATTTCATATGTGTTATTAATTCTCCACCTTGAGATATATATTGTACACGAACAGATTTGCAAAATATTAAATACAGTCGTTGAAGTAATAGATCTTTTTCATTCCTTATTACCGTTGGGACAGACAAATAAATATGTAGCGGGGTTATACACTTTTGTGAGCCCTCAAACCTTCCTTAACATGCGCGTGTAACGAAACGACATGAAAACAAACCTTAAAAACCATCTCATACACTTTTCTAGTGTTTCTATATTTACCACCGCTCTCTAAATATCTATGTAAAATTTCATCTTTTTATTCATAAACGAAATTGATATTTTCAACTTAAATATGTCTATCTTAACGTTGTTTTAGCGCATTCCATTGCTGTAATTGTTTGCTTTTGATATATAATCTTGCTTTCCATTTTTTCTTTGGTAAGCATGTCGATATTATAAACATACTGCCTTTAGTTGAGGTTACCACACGAAGAATAAATATTACCCGAGACGAAGTCGAGGGTGATATTTTTTCTGAGTGTGGTAATCTAACGTAACACCCAAAACTAAAGGCAGCATGTTTCATATTATACTGAATGCTCTTTTCCAATAACATAATGAATTTTTTCAATGACTTTCAAAAGTAAATACATTGCAATTCAATTATTATCAACAATTTATCAAACATAACAATAAAAAATCAACAATTTATGTCAAATCTGGCTGTCGTCTGACAAAAATATTATCCTGGCAGTAAAAACCTAAGCTGGATGCAGAAGAAGTAAAAATTCCGCTTCCGGTATAGAGGGTGGTATTGGGATGTGGTATTACGTTGTTAGGTACTCAATACCACCCGTTACTATGATGGGCGGGGTTAAATAAAGTTACAGAAAAATAACAAATCTCAATTAACCAATAAATTTACAGAATTATCCAAAAAATTTGCATAAAGTATAATATTTAGTTTTAATCATAAATAGTGATAATCAGTATAGGAACAGAGTCAAACTTAAGTGATAATCATTAGTAGTCATAATCGATATAGACCTGTATTACACCTGTAAGAAGTTTAAATTCGACTGTCATATGGCGGACGGCTGTCTTTTGGACAATCATGCCATATCGCCTTGAGTCAGTCAAAATTAGTGTCAAGGCCTCTGATAATGGACACATGTCCACACCGTACTGCAAGCTGCAAAAGGCCCCAAAAATTTAAATGTGATGACATTCACGTATAACAACTATCAATAAAAAATGCAAAACAAGTAACAGCCAAACAAAAAAACAACGACTTCCACTGGATTACAGGTTTCTGGCTTGGGACAGGCACATGAAGTATGTGACGGGGTTTAAACAATGTCTGTGAGTACTCAACTCTCCTTCTCACTTTGGACAATGATGTGACAAAACGACATTTAAGGAAAAACTGTAAATCTTGTGTTTAATTGATTGATTATTGGTTGCTTAATAACAATATTACGTGCATATTCAGGACAAGAACACGTTCAACAAATATATGAAGTATGAAGAATACAGAAAAAGAGTGATTTGACGCCACAAGATAGTTGCTTTTCAGTGAACAATAGGAGCAATGAGTAAGGAAAATACGTTTTTCCCTTTTTTGAAATCTACAGAAGGGGTGATCTACATGAGGGAATGTGTCATTCTCGAGATAAGTCATGCTTTCAGTATTATAAACTGGCAACCCTAGCGAAGGAGTCCCACCATATGGCCACCTGAGAAGAGCTCTTGTTCAGCTTTGTCAAAGCCTAGAAACTGCTCTGATGTCCAGTTAGTGATGAAATGTAGATAACAACTCACATGTTTTTTTTACAACCAGAGATGTCTCTGCTCGTGGACAAGAGGCTTCCTATAATATTCACAAGACTTATCTTATGTGAGAATTATAAATTAATGTTTATAAGAAATTTTTTGTACGTGTTTAAATTCTTAACCACAATGTAACTGAAGAGACTTCTTTAC
Source organism: Geukensia demissa (assembly GCA_034783895.1). NCBI lineage: Eukaryota > Metazoa > Mollusca > Bivalvia > Mytilida > Mytilidae > Geukensia > Geukensia demissa. Next base: position 588,442 of record JARWCS010000006.1, on the reverse strand, counting down.
GTATTACAACAAGATGATACATATAGTATCAGTTTATCTCAACTATTTATGGACCTGTTTACCCTTCCAGAACACCTGATAGCACTCCTGTTTTGTAGTGGAGTTCAAGCCTTTTTTCCTTTGTTATCGTTTTGTCTTTTAGTTTGTTTCAAATTGGACTTGTCTCTTTAAAATAGGCACTTAATATTTCTCACATAGGTATTCTACACTGGACTTACAAGTGACACCCGTCGTGTTACTCGGTAATCAATACCAGTGGTTAGTAACAACCGTTATAGAAACGGTGACAGTGAGAAGATAAATGTTACCTTTTGTGAAATAAATTTACGTTACGGTCAATCAAGTCAGGCGGACCACTGGACACTATTGAAGGCCTTTGGGCAACCTGTAGAAGTTTAAGATTTAAACTTTTTGGGGGCTTTCTCATGGACAGTCAAACCAAATCACTTTCTATACTTCCGAAGTGACTACTAGTTTTTTCACTGGGTCCTTTTGTAAATTGTATTGTAAATATCAAGACAATATTGATAGGATTCAAAAGACCTATAGTTCCGTATCAACTGAGAGCTATATGCTATATCAACAGGTGCGGTTGGAATGTTTCGCATAAATAGTACGTTCACAATTGTTTATCAGTTACCATCACAAGGACGGTGGTTCTCTCCGTGTTCTCCGGCTACCCCCCACCAGTAAAATTGACCGCCGCGATATGACTACCGCGATTTATCATCCAGCAAAATTCAATAGATTTTTTTTTTAAATTTAAGTTGTCCTTTTCACTCGTTGAACCAGGAATTCAGATAAACAACTAAATGGTCGTCGAATGATATTGGTAGTTCAGTTTTTTGTAAACAGAATGGTGGAGCAAGATATAAATGTTTTGTCCGAAGTAAAATTCCATAACTTTCTATAGATCACTTGGTTGTTGAAAAAAAAATACGGTAAACGTGATAATTGTAAGATGCTTGTTGTTTGATTGACATGTTTGACCGATTATTTTCAATAGACTGTAGGTATTCAAACGGACGCAAAGTGTACGACTTGGTATGTCAACTTGCTAAAATTTATTAAGAAATCTTTAGCAACATAAACGGAGGAAAGTAGTAGCTTTTTTATCTTGTTCAGTTCATCAGGCGAGTATGTGCATGAGACTTTTCTTCTATGCATGAATACAAGAATCTTGCTTTAGGCACGAAAAGTGCCTTTGCCTTAGTGTTGTACTAAAGTATGTTTCACTGAGCTGAGTCTCTCACTTTTTATTGCATTTAGAAAAATCCCTTGGAAAAATCTTCATAATTCTTATAAAACGCAACAGAGAAAAAGTTCCGGTAACTTTTGTATGTTTCGAAATTTTTATACATAGTCCTAGTTTATCTCCACTCATATAAAAATTTGGGAAATTTTGTCGTTTTCCGTTGTAACTATTTTTGCCTGCAGAATCTGAGCATTTTAGAAAATGTAAAATGTTTTGATAGATTTTATATCTATTGAGATATATTTATTCGTAATGTCAGAAAAAATTAAGATTGGCGGTACCAGAAATGCAAGAATTAGACGTCGTCAGTACTTTAATTTTTCACAAATATCAGCAATTTTCACAAGAGCACAGAAAAATCAACGACAGTTGTGAAATTTCAAACATCAAATTCTATTGCCGGTAACATAGTTAAATCTCATTCTAAATTCCCATTTTAGATTTTGTTTTTGCAAGAAATAATAGCCAAAATATGAGAGACTCAGTTCACTGAAACACACTTTAATAGTGCTTTATAATAGGACGTCCTTAATATGCGGGTATATTTATCGATCACTGTCATTTAAATATTGTTAATGCATTTCAGTTCACATATTCCGGTTTTAACCGGATTATGAAGCAATCTCATGGGCTTATATTTTACCTTAAATATTGCAATCTTACTACTGATCATAAAAAATCCTTTTTGGTGAAGATTGAAAATGGGGATTTGTCATAAATTTTACAAAATGCAGTCTTGCAAGATAACCAATATCTTAACATCGTCTAGCACAGCAATATTAGTATGAAAATGAAAAGTTATGGCATGAATGACAGAGAGACTGAACTGACTACAAGAAAAACAGGAATTTACAAATCAAGATGTCTTCACAAATCCGTAAACAAGGGTGGGATACCACTCCTTGTAAAAAGATCTAAATCGCCCCAAATAAAAAATTGCGTATGCGTAAATTAATACTGCTCTTACCTAAATATTATAAAAAAAGAATTCCTGTCTTGGGACAGACACATGAGACATGTAGTGGGTGAAAATAGTTTAGTTGGTACCCCCCTCCCCCCAAAGTGGTCAAATGAAAAATTAAAGAAAACAAAAGCAGAAACCGACGCACTATAAATATCAAACAGAAAATCCCGCAATCCGACTAGAGAGTAGCTTTTTTATACAATAAGTATACTAATCAGAAATATAGGAAAAATATAAAAAAATAAGACACATCTGTAATGCATTCTCGAAGTTAATGAAAGCATGTTCAGGGTGAGGATGATAAAACTTCAACACGAGATGTTATCATACACAGTATGTCTGACAATTTAATACTGTGTTCAATAAACGTGAACAAAGACAATGTGGATGGAATGGCAAATGTAATAATATTTGTATAATGATGCGATGAGTTTATTAATATCTGTACCGACAAAAACGGTAAATGTCTTGACTGCAACGTCGAACTTGTACCCCTTGTGGATAAGTTTGTTTAACGGAACAAATAGATTCAAGGGATCATTTTTAAATTTGTAAGATTTATATGTAAAGTTTCCTTAGAACGTAGGATGTGATATCCCTTGTCGTATCAAAACTTTTTGCAGCCGGATATTTGTACTAAGATTAAAGTCAGAACTTTGGTACAAATACGGGCAAATCGAACCAGTTGTGAAATGTAAAACTCCATAAGATGGAGCTAAAGACACGTCCCTATCAAGAAATGGAAAAATAACTGTAGGAAAAGAAAAATCGTCCCGTTGTATCAAAAGGTTTAGTGTATTAAAACCCTGTTTTGAAAATGGAGTACGATCATTATGATATTAAAGTTTTTCAAGGTCAGATCTTAAGGATAATTTTTTGTACATTTAAGAAACTCTTGATTATTAAAAACTTCATCCAAATAACTAAATTAAATTCTTTTTGAATTTTTGTAAAAGACTGTGATTCATAACAATATAAAAATAAATTTGCAATGAGAGGAGCGCAGTTTGTGCCCATTGTATGCCAACTATCAGCCGATAGACCGTGTTCCCAAATCGTACATAATTTGACCGCTGCTATCATGTCAGATGATTCTTATTATGCATTTCATTGCGGAGGACCTCTATATAATACTTTCGATAGACAACTACAATATTATTGGCTGCCATGTCTGCAGTAACAAACACATACGTTGTCTTTTGTTTGTTTGTTTGATTGGGGTTTAACGCTACTTTCAACATTATTCCAGTCATATAGCGGCGGCCAGTTTTACTGGTGGAGGAGGCCGGAGTA
>JARWCS010000006.1:555210-568001 GCA_034783895.1 Geukensia demissa | reverse complement strand
CCTGCTATTCAAAATTCTTCTGAAAACACTGGTTTAAAAAGGGATGAAATGACCATCATTTTAAGGCCCATTATCAGGTCAAAGTTGTCATTGAATCAAATGACAGACAGTTTTAATATGATTGTTTTTCATATAGGCCCCAGAAGTAATAATGTCTCTACAGTATGATGCGAAGGCAGATCTATGGAGTATAGGAACAATTGTATTCCAATGTCTGAAAGGAAAAGCTCCATTCCAAGCCCAAACACCACAACAACTTAAACACTTCTATGAGAAACATGCAGAACTGAAGCCCAAGTATGTACAGGTTTAAAATTATTACTGTAACTTCAGAAATTATTGTGATTGAATGTCGAAGTTAATGCGGTGGTATTTTTGCAGCTTTCCTAAAGATGTAATATGACACAACATAAAATTTCAGAATGAGATTTCCAATTATTGTAAGGACAATCCTGTCGTATATCTGCAATAATAAAAATATTGCAACAATTTCTGCATTAACAGTATATATATTTTCTGATGACATTTCGGTATTTGACTGCAAAATTAATGTTGTCATTGTGCATGTGCATGTTTTAAATGCTTGCTAAGTTCTCGCATCATCTTTAAATTATTTTAAGTGAATGAAATATTGTATCATTTTAATCTAAATATAAATGTAGATCATTTTGAATAGCATTTAATATATATATATATTATTCAATTTCAGCATTCCCAAGGATACCTCACCTGAGCTTAGAGATCTATTGTTAAAAATGCTGAAACGGAATGCTAAGGATAGGATAGAGTTTGGTAAATATTTATACTTATTAAAAGATATAAGTTTATATTGACATTTTCAGTCACATATCTTTATTTTTTTGTTCATTTGAAATTCTAATCACAAATCAGGTGGATCAAAACAGTAATTGACAATAAAGTTCAAACAGATATCTTTACATTTCTATAAAGATTAACAAAAATACCCTGGTACAATGAGAAAATATTTGTAAGTATAAATTTTTTTTTTAAATTTATTAAAAAATTCATATTGATATGACTTGAAATAACCAGTACAAAACAGTGTTTTACATATAATTGTAAATGTATTACAGTCATTCTTAATAACAACAACTACGTTTATTTGACAGTCAGTCAAAATGTGGAGTTTTCTGTGCTCAAGTATTCAAATTTTATAACATTTACACATCTGTTTTTCAAAAAAAATTTTTTTTTAAAGATCTTAGTTGTAAGAGAATTGAACTGTACTAATATTATAATTTTATTTACAGAGGATTTCTTCAGTCATCCTTTTCTTAGACAACAGTCACCTTCCCCTTCATCTGCTTGTAAGTAGCTTGTATAGTCATAACCAAAGAGAAGCAAGTCTTACAAAATGAAAAGATTTACTTCGAACATTAATTTCATTACCTTAAATGCATGAAAGAAATGGGTAAAATTATTGTCATGAAATAGATATTTACATTTGATGACATATTGAAAATGTTGTAGTATTTTGAAATTAAGATTTCTTCAGTAATTTTAATTTTAAGACCATTTTATTTCAAAAATTTCAGGTGGATTTTTTTTTGTAGCTTTTTAAAATGAAAAAAGTATTGTATGATTTTTCTTAATATCTTTTATTTTAAATTTTTGTTTTTTTGCAGCTTCCCCTGTGCCAGTCCCTGGGAGAAGTAGTCAAGGATGTTCCTCAGAAAGTCCCACCCCACCTCGCTGTGTCTCAGCTTCACCACTGTCTGGCAAAGTGCAATATTCTCCCCCTCCATTTAAAGTAAGTATTACAGCTATATTTCTTATCAATGACTTTACATTGTAGGATTTGAACTTATTTGGTAAGAAAAAATCCCTCTGTTAGGCCTTACAAAATTAAGTTTTGATCCTCTGGCCAATTTATTTTGATAAATATTGTGAGAGTGAAGCATTTTATTGAGGAATATAATGACTAGGGATGTTTCTTTATTGATTAAAATTCAAAAGGACATGAGGAATATCTTTTTTCTCTTTTCTAAAAAAATCCTCATTCAAAATAAATGAAAGAGGGCCTAAGACTCAGAGAATTAAATTTATGTGGCCTTAAATGTTATGGTGAATTAAGGAAAGCTTAAGGAACAATTATTAAATAATGACACCTTGTCTTAAAAAAAACCCACTGATTTTGAGGTGTGTTTTAATAAATATTTTGTAGGAAATTTGTTTAATAATTGATTATAATTGTCTAATATTATGGATTTCATCCAATTCAGCCTCCATTGGCCAAACAGGAAGATATAGAACCTATGCAGACATCTACTCAGGAAGCCAATGGTTTTGAAAAGATAGAGAAAGAAACTCGGTCTGATAGTCCTGTTGACGATTTTGTCTTAGTACCTGCTGGATTACAGGAGGATAATTCAGGTATTTTATTAATTATTGCATATTCCAGGGGCAGATTCATGGGGCCTGAGAGATCCTCATGTCCCACCCTACCCTTTTTGAAAATATTTTGCAAATGTTTGGATTTTTTGGCAAATTTTGGTCTCTGCTTTATTTTTTGGACAAAATATCTATTGTTGGTTCCCTTGTGGAATTTCAGAAGGTCTGGATTAGCGTCTTTAGTAGACCCAATTAAATTGGAAATTTTAAATTAAATCAGGTAATAAATTGGATTCTTATTTATTATTTTTGACAACAATAGGTCAAAAATTTTTCAGGAAATACATTAATGAAACTAAGAAAGATTTCAACAGATTGTTTTAGGCATTTTTATTTAATGATCTCAACACCTGTTATCAGTTAAACTAGTCATGAGGAAGAATTACCTATTGACTTGTTTCATAGAAGAATACAATGTATACAGGTGAAATTTAGACAGGAGGAAACCCAGTCTTATGTAACATGGATATACTGAAGTGTAGGCTAGACAATAAGGGTAATTTGATTTTTCTTGTCTAGAAATATTTAGAATGATTTTTATCTATTTCTATCAGATATAATCAGTTTCACTGTCCTAAAATGACTGATATTGTCACATCACTGTCATGGGACCTGAGTGGCCGAGTGGTCTAGGGAGTTGATTTTTAACTTACCTGTACAGATCACTGTAGCCTATCACCTATAGAGCGTAAGTTCTCACCTGACTTTGTACCATAGGAAAGATGGGTTGAATTTAGCTCGCATCGCACATGAGAAGGTTTGTTAGTTACCTGCCCAAGGTTGGTGGTTCTTGGGGCAGTCCAGCTTCCTCCACCAGTATAACTGACTGCTGCAATAAGACTAAAATATTGTTGAAAGTGGCATTAAACCCCAATCAAACAAACAAACATCACTGTCCCAGGAGAGGCTGTTGGTTGCGTGCTTAAAGACTGTAATGGGATGTGTAGAAGTTTAATATAGACTCTTGTTTAGTGGATGGCTGTCAGGGACAATCATGCAACATCTCCTATTTTATATTAACTCTGCAACATACTCAATGTGCCTGTTCCATACTAGGCCCTGTAATCCAGTGGATGTTGTTGTTTTTATGTTTAAGTGTTAATTGTTTTTCTTTGTATACTTATTTTGCAGATAATTGTTACATTTGAACATCATCACTTATATTTTGGGACCTTTTACAGCTTGCCTTATGGTGTATATATTTTCCATTATTGAAAGTCTTAAGGCAACCTATAAATGTTTTATAGATGTATTTTTACAGAATGTTTTTGTATATATTAACACAATGTTGTTGTTTATTTTTTTCAGATAACAGTGATAAGAGTTCTGGAGAGGGAACAAAAAATTCTGCATCCCCTACACACCAGGCCACCATAAGTCCACAATCCAAAACTGTTACATTCAAAAAGACCGAAGAGGAGAACAGTCCAAACAGACCCTCAAGCCTACCAATGGCTGTAGGACAAGCAGGAACCTCAGAGCCTATTCCTGTTCCTACACAGGTTAATGCCTACAAAAGGATTCAGTCAGGGGGCTCTCTCAATAGTCCACCTAAAGATATGGATATTTCACCACCCAGTTCACTAAAGGTATCTTAAAAAATCATTGTTACTTTGAAATTTTGAAATTTTTTTATAAGATATTTTCCACATGGCCATACTTTTTTGTTTGTAATGTCCAGTGATATCAGAATTTTCAAAATATTCATATTTTAATTTCTAAGTTCTAGAAAGAAATTAAATTTTTATATATAAAGGGGGAAGTTTCTAGGAAACAACAGAAAAATGAGTTAAATAAAATACAAAGATTCTGAAAATAATGTTTTTAAAGGTGGTAAATTGGGAAGTTTTCAAAGTTGGTCAAGATTTCAACATGTAATCATGTGGTATTTTCATCTCTGATATTTGGTAAATATTCTATTTATTTTGCAGGAAATTGGAAGAAAAAGTTCTATTTCCAAAGCTGCCTGTGCTGTGGATGTTGGATCAATGTCCCCTCCTGCAGGTAAAATACAGAGTTATTTCCCTTTATATAATAACGTGAAATTTCTTTTATTATGCAAGGTATTTTATTTTCACAATTCCAAGTGGTCGATTCTTTTCTTCAATAGAATCTTTTGTTGAAATAAAATCTACTCAGAACTGAATACTCATCACGGGTTAATAATTCACATGAACCGGTAAATTATTACCATTGGCAGGTAATAATTCTGCCTTTAAACTTACTGTCACTATGATAGTGCGTCCCTGAAATTTCAACGGGGGCCATTAAAGGAAAATTAAGTAAAGGTCAATATATGTAGTCAACAGATGAAAATGGAAACATTTTAAAACTAAATTTAAAGTACTGGTAAAGCCGTAGGGTGACAGAAGAAACAGGAAAAAAATCATTTGCATTTTTAATTATGAATGTAGAAGCTGTAGTTTTACTATGTCATGCCCATGTCTAAAATGAATTGTTTAGTATCCTAATAAAAAAAAATCACACTTACCTGCTAGAATTCATCAGAACATAATAATCCAATATCAAATACTTTATACATGTACAAAAGTTTTCACGAGATTTTTTCTGTCGTTCTATTTAAAAGCACATCCATTATTGAAATGAAGTTTTCCTGCGCGTGTTTATTTATTCGAATTGTGTAAACACGTGGGATTGTTATGAATTGTGTGATTTGGACCCGTCCAGATGTAGTGAAGTAAGGTATCTCAAAACAACAAAAATACGAAAATTTTCAGTTACGGTTTTTTAGTTGGTTAAAGGTTTCAGTACGGTTTTTATTTCATTAAACAGCTTCGAAACAGAAAGGTGTGCCTAAACATCCCTAATGATGTATACTACACCTTTGTGTTTCTCAGCTGTTTAATTGAAATAAAACATACCTTCATCCTTTAACCTTTACTTAAAACAAAGTTAATAAAAAATACAGTTAATCACAAAACTGATTTGGCATAATATTGATTTTCTGTTCTGAGTGAAAAAAAAATGTGTTTTTTGTGATAAATAATTTTGTGCATTCAGGAAGTATAAATCTATTTAATTTTTTTGCTCTTTTGTGTTTAATAGAAATATTTGCTAACCAATTTTTGTTTTAACTTTTGGCATTTTTGTAACTATTTTATAAGAATATAAATAATTAAATTAAAAACCAAATCGCTGCAAAAATATTTATACAGGAGTGGTAATACATTTTACAGACTTGAAGCCAGAAATTATTGTTGTGAATGAAACAAATGGAGAAGGCGGCCTATTTACAGAAAGTGCATTTGATTTAATGGTATTTACTCAATTTATGAAATGATTTAGATGTATAGACTTTATAATATAGTTTAGCATTTCCTTTTAATTTCTTTATAGTGAAGTTCAGTATTGGAACACCACCAGGGTATTCTGGGTATATGAGGAAGAACAGTATTAGTAATTCTCCAGGAACTAATTTAAATATGTCACCTTCCAGCTCACCACGAAGAAGAAATAGTAAGTTTCCATGTCTTGTCTTACACATTTAACCCGCCAACAGTTACCACTTAAGAGAAACAGCTAGATCTATAAATTCAAGGCCAAAAACCTGTTAAATACTTATTTTTAGAAACACATATTTATTTTTTTTTGGTACCTTCAGTAAAACTTGTCTGAACTGTACAGTTTTGGACTGAAAATTTCTGTAAAGATACCAGTATTCATGGATTACAATTTTTGTGGGTGTATTCATCTTTATGTGTTAGCCACTTCTTTGTTCATGATTACTGTTTTTTTTTATGAAATGTCTAGGTAGATTTTGAAATTTCACAAAAAAAAAATTGTAATTGCGAAAATTAATATATCACTAACAATATTACTTTTACAGTATGCAAGCATTTTGTTTATATAGGTAGATCTAGCATTAAATATCACATTTTTGGACTGATGTGTTAACTTTTAAATTTTCTGGATTATACAGAGTTTTAATCAGACAATTTTCTGTGCACTTTAAATGCAGAAATCATTATATGCACTTTTTATTATCAATTGTAAATTGTTAATAATAATGCAGAATTGAGTAATTACTTTGCATGTTTAAATGAACATGCATTTTTAAATTATTGCATTCTTCACACTGTTTCAATTTTCACACAAGGTATTTTCCATGGTTTTTTGTTATTTTCGTATTGTATGGTGAAAATTATTTCCAAAATTTCATTAGTAGAGTCATTATTGCTGTACATGCACTCATCACTATCAGCTAGTACTAACAGACAAAAAAAATAGGTATTTAGTGTGTTTTTTTTTTTCTGAGACCTGCTGCACATTGTAGTTAACACAGCATTTTTTCATCACCATTTTCCAGGTTGCACCTCCCCAATGTCACATGTAGGACTAGGCTCCCTACCTGTTATCCTGGGCTCACCTACAAAATTTGGAGGTAGACTAATGAGCAGTCCTAGTCCAGATGATATGGTTTCTGAACCAGTCCATGCAGCTTTTGGTCATTCTAGACCTAAAACTGTACCAGAAAATATGGCAACTATACCATTCAACTTAAGTGAAGGTAGATATGGTGTTAAAGATGTACATGTAGTGGCAGTTAGACACAAATCTTAAATAACTACACCCTTACAAGAGGGTGGTACAGGGGGGTCCCACCGACATATGAGAAATAAAATGTCATTTCATGAGGAATGAAAAATTAGAATATGGCCTGCACGTTGCATTTTAATCAAGACACGCCAAATACGACATATAACAACCCTCTAGCACGACAACACGTTAAATAAAAATCGGTCAAAACATTGCTCGAAAATAACCCCATACCACCCTCTTACAAACCATTTCACAGTACATGACCATGTTCTCAGACATCCTCAGTACCACTGATTTGTGTCTGTTTTATACACAAATCTGGATAAAAGATACTCTCCTTAAAGGAAATAATGAAGTAAAACTTAATTTCAGAATTTTCCACACAAAATCTTTTCTGCACAATTTGATCAAAATAAGATCTTATTAAACCTATTCACTAAGGCGATCCGGTGAGTGGCCATTCTACTTTCTGTTCAGATGACCGTCTGCTCTGGATTGTTCACAACAATGACTAATGCTTCAAACAACTGGGAAGTGGGTATTTTATTGGCTGGCATCAAAAGTTATGTGAACAGAAAGTAGAATGGAGTGCCGTTAGAATGTAGTAAGTTTACCAAAATCTTATATTACTTCAAAAGTATATGATAGTTTTGTAGGCATTATTATTTGCATAGTTACACAATTGTTAAGTCCTCATAACATAGTAAAAAGTTAAAAACATGGAAAAACCACATCTGTAACGTATATAGCACTACACATAAAATGTTTATTTTACAGCGAATCATGTGAAGAGGAATCTATGGCAGCAGAGATCTAAAACAGAGACAAACCTGGTGAATAATCTACAGAGTGGAGCAGGAAGTAGTTTCCTGTCAGAACAACTCAGGAGGACCATTATCAATAGTCAACAGGGTGAGGACATACAAAATTATTTAAATGGTTTCCGATTTTGTAAAAATGATGAGGAAGGTAGATTTTTTACTTTTTTTTATGAAGTAAAAACAAGAAGAGGGCTTGTTTTACATTAATAAAATCCCTAGAAGGAATAAGAAATATTGTTTTTAATTGGCATCTTTTCTTTAAAAAGGCTCTATTAAAAATTTGTATTTGGGTCCTTATAAATTAAACCAAAGAATACAATTTTTAAAGGCTTAACAAATATATATTTTAAATTCATATTAAGAAATATGTTTGAGTAAAAAATTCTGTATTATGTAAATTATTATATGATGCATTAAAATATCAGTCTTTAGTTTTTTTTCTTAAAAAATGATAAACAAAAATGCTTTTTAATAAGGAATTTAGATATTATTATAAGTTGAAAGTAGAAATTTATATATCAGAAATGCAAGAAACAAAGAATACCATAACAGAACTGTTCACTTGCAATTTGGACATATGATGTGATTTGGTTCGAATGTACATTAAACCAATTTCTGTTTTCTCTCACTATTTTTCAATATAAAATACTTTATAACCTATGTTGCGTAGGTCACTGCTATAGTTGTAGGGCTAGTTCTGTACACTAGCCCTCACAAAGATCACAAGTTTTATTAAGGTCAAAAGATAAGGTATTTATTGAAATTTGTTTATTTAGGATCCCAGGGAGTTATGATGCAGTATGGTAGTTTAGGAAGTAGTCGAGAGAGATTGACCTCACCAGTCAAAGACCGATGTGGATCTTTTGATTCCGACAGATCTGGGTTATACTTACAGAAAGTAGCTAACTCCCCGTCACCTCCCATGTTGTTTGCTCAGTCACCACCCAATATGCAGGGACCTGTGGCATTTGTGGCTCCTGGTCTGAATGAAGAAACTCTCATGGATGTAAGATTCTATAGTTACCAGCTAAGAATTTCCTAAGGATTTGTTTGAAATTGATTGCAAGTGTATGATGTAACAGTCAAAATGATTTTGTGACATAAACACTAAAGATTATATATAAAGACTTACCATTCTTTATGAAATCCTTCACAAGTCTTATATTTAATTGTTGAATCTATTTTGAATTATTCGTCTTTGGGATTTTCTAATGAGTGTCAAAGTGTCGTAGGGAGTTAAGGTTTCATAAAATTAGATAAAAATTGATCGATTCAATGAAAAATCACAGGGCATTGAGCATGTGTCACAGTAATTCGGTTTTTGGAGCAATAATATTCATACTACTTAAGTCTTTTACCTTGTTTATAATAAAAAGCAAATGGTTAATTAAGAAATTAATGCATTGTCTGTTTTATCGCAAAAAGTATGACATGGTGATAATTATAATAATAGGAAATTTGCTTTTTGATTTATTCTACTTACATGATATTTTGACATCTTATAGAAATGCATTAATAATTATTGCATATCAATAATAGTCTGCAATATACAGTTATTGGAGCACGTAACAATTTTTGAACCAGTATATACAAATTTTTGGGACATAATGAAAAGATGAGATCTTTTCTATATCACATTTGTATTTTTTAGGACAACCACAATGAGACGATGGGTAAACTGAGCTTTGTGAATGACCTAGTCCAGTGTATAATGGAGTTGGCACAGATGAGAGGAGCACCACTGCATACACTCTCAGAATCTGTTAGTCTTCATCAGGTAATTTAGGATTTGACTTGGATAAAAAATATAATAATAACATTTGGTTTGGTTCAACTTTAATCCCAAGATATTATCTAACAGTGTTTGTGTTTTAAAAGAACTCTTTAGAACAGTTACAATAATATAATAAAAAAACATTTCAGCTGAAAGAAGGTAAAATATTTTGTATGAAGCTGAGCATGAGTTGTTTACATGTCTGAATATCTCTGTGTTTTTGTATCGGTTAGCTGCTTTGAATAGTTAATATTTTCGATATTGTTATATAAAGCACTTGCTTGAATTCCAGTTCCATTTAGAATAAAGTCATAAAACCTTTTTTTTCATTATAATTAATTAAATATTTGCAGGGTGAACAATTACCACAGGACCAGCCTCCAAGATTTACTGAAGCTCAAAGGTACATTATATTCTTTTAGACATATAGATATAAGAATGCCTTTTATAAAGGTTTTAATTAACTATGAATATTACTAATTTATTGGTAGATTTTTCTTAAATGATACACAGGTTAACACAAACCTGCATTTTTTATTGATTTAATAATGAACATGCTCAAACTTTTATCTTGTACCGTGTCTTTTCTTTCCATTGCAGTTTTTAGCCATATTTCTAATTTTAATGCCATTTTGGGTATTTTCTAATGTTAACAGGATTTTAATGTAATTTTAATTGTTTTTCAGACGTCTGGAACAGTTGGTTCTATATGTTAGAGCATTACATCTGTTATCCTCATCACTACAGCTCGCCCAAAAAGAAATTAAATCTGAGAAATTACAGATCTCCAAGTCTTTAAAAACTGGTAAGTCTCTGATTGATGTACGTATAAGCTTCAAATTATATTTAGTTGTCTAAAATAAAAAGAACAAAGAAGGTAGTTGTAAGCCTTAAATGAAAAAATCTATCTTGATATGAAAATGAGCTTGAAAACCTCCAAGTTGAAAAAAAAAACAGAAAAAACATTGTTTATGTGGTTTATGCTTCTCTGTGTGACATGGTAGGTCGATTTTGCTGGTTCAAGTATGCAGTCAAATTTTACTGAATGGTAACTACAAATAAAAATCATGAACTACAATATAAGATAAAAGGGGGACTTTCTTGTGCTCTTAAAACAGACATTAAGATTTACAGACATTAAGATTTGAAAATCGTAACAACCATGATTTGGGTATTAAACTGGAATGTTAAAGTAAAATATTTAATCATACGAAGTCATAAATGTAAACTGTGTACAAAGCTTAATGAACAAAGTTTTGAAGTTTATATTTGAAATGCTTATGAAAACTTATAAACTGTTGGTTCTATTAGAATTAGATAAATTCTGATATGGCATAACTTTGAAGAAAAAATGAATTTTATTCAAGCAATTTTATATCTTGGCATTGGCATCATGCCAAATAAGAATTGGCTTAATTTACACATACAGTTAGTATGGTAAAATGATATTTTTCCTTACAGTGCTGAAGGAAATGAATAGCAATTACCACAAAAGTCTGTCTGTCTGTAAACACATACAACAACGAATGGGTTCTGCCATACAGACGGCCTTGACCCCTCAACTACTGGTTGCCACTGCTGACAAACTGATCTACAACCATGCCATTGAAATGGTCAGTTTTCATGTTGTCATTTGCTGTATTTTAGCTCAAAAAACGGAGACAGAATATTGCCAAAACAGAGTTTAATATTTATAATAGACTTAATAATTGCTATCAGTGAAGACAAAAAATGAAAATTAAACCTTAAAATCTATAGAGTGCCTCAAACACCTTTTTTTCAATTCAATTGGCATTCTTTGCATTTTATTTTGTGCTTGATTAGTAAAACACAATCTCTGCAACAAAGTCTTCTTTCTTCTGGTGTCAGTAGATGACTGCCATGGGTTATGCTAGTATCCTCTCATGGGAGCCAAACCATGGATATCTGATGCAAAACTATAATTTCTTGATGTCTTTGTCACAATTTAGACAATCAAGGCATATTGTGCATGGCAGAGTTGATGTGGTAGGATAGGATTAGTCATCAACCTCTGTGTAGGAGATGAATTAAACAGTCTTCTTACACAAATAATTTTGATTGGTCCCTTTGCTAGTTTAGTTAAGACAGGTCCCATGGTGTTTATCAGTAAACAAATCAAAAGTAAACAAAATATTTTGTTTGTATGAAAGTAGGAAAATCAAATAAAATATTGATATTAAATTTTCTGGACTTAATACAAAATATCTTGAACAATCAGAGCATTGGACTTGTATTCACATATGACACAGAAGGTAGCATCGTAAAAGGTATACTGAAAGTCAAAGGCAAATTTCACTCATTACACTTCATTTGACAGAAAGCCACAAAACAATTCAAAATTTAAGGCACATTTTACATAGGGTGCTACACAATATTGAAGTCATATGCCATTCTAAAATGTTAAAGTGCCATTTAGGGTTTACATTGTTAAAATGTTTATAAATGAACCTTGCAATAAAGGGAAATTTTCTGTTTTCAGTGCCAAACAGCTGCCTTGGATGAATTATTTGGGAACCCTCAGGAGGTAAGATATTCTGAAGAAAACTATTTATTTAACATATTTAAAAAAATGTCACAAGAAAAATATTATCATCTTAATACTAAGAAATGGTGTGGATGACAAAAAAATGAGACATGGGATAAATGTCATGAAAAACAAACCGTATTGAGATAATGGTTAATATCAAACCATCTGAATGAGAGCATTTAATTTAATAACTTTCAACACCCCCACCCTTTCATTTCCAGTGCTTCAGAAGATACCAGACAGCACACATACTTCTACACAGCTTATCTCAGCAGGCCAGGAATGTCAAAGACAGATACTTAATCAATAAATGTAAGTGTTATATTAATACATTTAGAGCTGACTTGAAGACACCATTTCCTTTTTATAAATTTTGAAATCCTTTTGATTTATTGAAATATAAATGGTTTTTAATTTAAGGTAAACATATTTATGAGGCAGCATTTTTTGGCCAGTCGGTGGACATAACTTTATTACTGACAGATTCATCAACAGTGGTTTTAATAATTCTACTATCTGTAATATTGTTATCTTGAAACCTTTTTCTTTTTTTGTCACTGCATTTTAAGTTTAAATTCAATTACAGTCGAACTTCGGTAGCTCGAATACCATGGATGGGTCGAACTAATGTCAAAGTCCCGACAATTTTCCCTATCAATCTATATAAAGTAAACCT
>JARWCS010000006.1:534557-545163 GCA_034783895.1 Geukensia demissa | reverse complement strand
TTTGGGCATAGGATGTCTTTCTTCTAAACTATCAATGATAATATACATTGTACACAGAATGTACCCATACTACCAGTCTGTTATAATGGAATAATGTCGTATGCAAAAGTGACTAATGATCTCAAAATCCTAGCTAAATCCCTCATTACCATGGTTTTCAGAAATCTTTTGCCTTAGGAACATCAGCTGAAGGAGCTTGATCAACATTGGGCAGTGAAGGATAACATATTTTTGCAGAACTTACAGAGACTTCCAAGATGACCACTATTCACTTGCATTGTTTTTTTAAATACATGATTTAGCTTGTCAAGTAACCCCATATCGATTTTTAATAGCTAACAAGTAGTTGTAATGTGTTGTTTTAATTTCAGTCGAGTTCCAGCTTTTATACGTATGATAGCACCTAAAGGATCTCTAGAAATACATGAAGAAGCATGGAATGCCTACCCATATTGTAGAACTGTTATAACAGTAAGTTGTTACATTTTCTAAAAATAGATTGTTTTCTTATATTTAACATAAATGTGAATCAGCTAAGGTAGTTGCTGCCACTGTCTTTAGAGCAAGAGGAATGTCAGCATTATGCATCCATATACGTTACATATAAAATAGGAGATGCGGTTTGATTGACATTGAGATGGCCACGACAACCAGTTGCCATGGAAGTTAGCACATTGAAAATCGGGTTCAGAGTTGCAAACCATGTGGAAATTTGTAAATTTTCCTTTTGTTTTTCTGGTAGTTGGAGTACAGTCTCTCTTACATTTACCCCATATCTTTTTATTTTCGTATTCATTCATCCTTTTAATATCTATGCTTTTATCCTGAATATGCTTGAAATATTTGCAGCTGGATCTTAAGCAATATTCAATTAATTAGTAATCAGTCAGCGGGTTAAGGTATTGTCAATTCATTTTACATGGTTTAAAAATTAAAATGAGACCTGTGAATTATATCATATGAGACATGTAAGAAAAACTTTTAAATTATCACTGGTTCGGGAACATTTTGCATATAAAATTTTTGGTTAAATCTGTTACTTAAGTTTCTACACAATATTGCATTCTATCATCCATTGAAAATTACTTCTGTTTCTCTGACCTCTGAAATATATTTGATTTCAGTTTAAAATATCTGGTTATTTCATCACAACTTTGAAGTCATAAATTTGCAAAGAAATTAGAACTACATGTACTTTAATGGCATTTGTATTTTTAGATGTTCCATGTTTACAACTTTTCAGCAAATCAGATAAAGTTTGTTCAGAAATTATTGCATGTTCATGTTTTTTGTTGGGCATGTTGCTCCTCAAATGAAAAAGATAGTTTGTGGAAATTCTACATAAAGACAATGTGAAAAAGATTTTAGAGGCAAAATATTCTGATTTTACAAATAACACTCTCATCAGTTTATAAAAGGATGTGATTCTTCGATGAATTCACGGATTTCAGCAGGTCGAGTCCTGTCCAAATTAATTTCCATATGTAATTATATCAACTTCTGCCAGGGAATTTTAGTAAATGCTACGATTTGTGAAATGTCCAAATCATATCCCTGTAATAATGTTATGTTTATTTTGTTTTGTAGAATCCAGATTACATGAAAGATGCTTTTTATATAAAGATAGAAACAATGCATTTAGATGATAAAGGTGATAAAGAAAATGTAAGTTTCATGTTTCTTGTAAAGGCTCATTTGTACTTCCAAAGGGATCGTCACGCGATAGTCATGAGATATCGCAGGAAAATCACTGGGTGTTTAAACTTGTCATAGTTTGTTTATACTTTTAATCACAGCGAAAATCGCGAGACATAGGGCGAAGTCGTGCAATGAAGTATAAATGAGCCCTAAGACGTAATGTTCATATTTAAAAGAATGAATGTGGAATGTATGTCAGAAAGACCTTATCCACAACTTACATACATTTATAACAAATATTCATAAGCCTAATTTTACTGCATGGAAAGAACATTTCTGGATTTACACTCATCAGACCCACTAGGGGCCAAAAATAGAAAGTTCAGTCAAAATTTGTGAATTTCTAGTTACATAATGAACCAAATAAAATATCCAGATCAAGATCAATGTTCCTTATTTTCGACAGGCAAATATAAAATTTATTTACTGTTTAAAAAACAAATGTATGAAATGTTGGGAGGCAATTCCCATTTTATCCTATCATTTATTAAAGTTTAATTTATACATTTATATTTTAGATCTTCAAAAACAACAACTGCAAAAAAGGGCCTCCCAACCTAAGAATTCATTTTTATTACGAAATAGCCCCTTTTAATCAATAATATATTTATTATATCCGCAGGTTTATAACTTCATGTATAATAATATTATTGTTTCTTTTTTAGGTACATAATTTAGGCCCAGATGATTTAAAAATTCGTAAAGTGGTTCCTATAGATATAGCTAATGATCCAGTCCGACGTGATGTAAGTGGATTGTTGTAGTAAAACACAGGGCGTACTGTCAAATCAATCTTTCTTTGTATATACTCAGACCTACCACACTGGAAGAACTTTTGAATGAATACTTTAAAAGAATTACTATTTTCACTGAAACTTTTTGTCTATACACGTCCATCAATTTTCGTCAAAGATATCTCGGCTTTTATACCCCCGCTTTTCTGTCATTTTTGTCAAAGATTTCTTGGCTTGTGTATGTTGAATTGATTTGATATTTGGTCTGAAGCATATCGTGGTTAGTTCTACCATGTCTCCCATGTTCAGGTCTGACATATGTCTACTTCCTGTTTGCAAGGCATCCTTGTCCCATGGACATATTTTCTTTATGTTTATAATTTCAAAGACTATCCCAGATTTTTATCAATTTTAATGAAACTTACTTCCCATTATAGAAATACAGTTTTCATGCAATTTGGGGGATGTTTCCATTTTTGATTTAGAATGTGTTTAATGTTAGCATTGATTTTAACTAGCAGTCTTTTTTTCCTTAGGATTATAAAGAAGAATGGGATCCTACAAAACACAAGTCAGAAAAGACAGGCAGAGGGCCATTATCAGGTAACTGGAAGGTAAGTACTTGTAGATATGTGAAATAGCTAGTTGATTAGAATTATTATGCAATATAGGAATTCAGGATGAGTATCATTTCCTCTTGTATTGTAATAAACTTATTCAAGAATGTGAAATTTTGTTTTATAATATATGTTATTTTGTGCCTTTCTTTGCAAATATGTCTTATAGTGGAATGTTAGTTTTTTATTATAAAGTCATCATTTGCAGGCAAGATTTTTTTCCGCATTAAAAGGAAATTTCACTATTTTTAGGCAGGATTTTCTGTATTGTTTCTTTTTATATATGAAATACAGCTTCTGAATACCCATTTCTGTTTTTTTCTACACTGGAAACACCATGTCTAACATATACTTAAGATCAAGATTATTATTACATGTGTATTAAAATGATATGTATCGCGTGAATCCAGCATAAAAACAAAATTGAAAGTTTATAATTGATATATATTAATGAGTTTCGGTGGTTAATATGTGTTAATTGATATATATATATAATAAAAAAAAATAACTCTTATAGCTATGGTGTTCTCAGCTGTTATGATATAATCTGGTACATGTTTGTTCAGGTTGTTTAGCCTTTTTATGTAACTTGAATGAGAAGATAAATTATTTCACCAAGTAGCTACCTGAAACTCAAAATCAAGACATCTTAATAAAGCCTACAACAAAATGGAATTTTTCCCTATGACAAGCTTTAAATTATCATTAAAAAGCTGTACTGGTATCTGACCAGATCTCGCCAAGTACCAATTCTTTTGTGTACCATTTTTGTACACAATCAATGATTAAATTTTAGGAAGAAAACAGAAAATAAATGAATGGTATTCCAATCTCCAAATCTGGTCATTAAGATGAGAGTTACCTGTTTTTAAAATCACCATAAAAACCATGATGGCAAGAAATGGTCCTTGGAAAGAGATATGTGTTAAATCACAGGCTAAACATCAGAATGTTTATAAATATATCAATGAAAGTAAAATAATAACAAATGGCACAAAGACCATCCATTGACCAGGAATTTTCAATTCCCAAATTTTGGTAGCCCAGAATCCATCCATAATTTGTATGTTTTTGTAAGAGTTGTCTCTATGTTGGAAGGTATCTCAATATAGCTGTAATGGGAGAAAACCTTAAATATTGCTATTTTCTTCAAAATCCACAATATCTACACAGAGAAAAAATTATTGTGATGTGCATTAATGAATTTTTTCCTTTGAATTTCAGATGAAATAAAATTTTTAAAAATATGTACCTAAATTTCACTGTTACAACTATGTTGCTATACTGTCCCAAATGGGAGACAACTCTTATAACCCCAGAGATACAAAAAGAGCGAATGCAGAAATGTTAAACTAGTTTTGTTGAATAAAACCCTCCATCTTTTCTGGGGAAAAATGAGAAAAAGCAAAATTAGAAGTAACAGAGGCAGTGTAAAACTCACTGTCCAGTGTCCATGGGTCTCAGCAAATTTTTTTTTAAATTTAATTTGGTTTATCTATTGTTTTGTAGGATACTTGTGAACCTGTAATGTGTGCATATAAACTGGTGTCTTGTAAATTTAAATGGTTTGGTATACAAAACAGAGTAGAAAAATTTATACAGACAGTAAGTACAATCAATAGCTTTGTTCAGAAAAATTTATAAATTTTTAAAATTCATAAATTTTTTATGGGGTGAAATTAGAAATAAAAACAATTTAAGAGAAAGAAATATGTCAGAATAGTAGATTTCTGTAGATTAATACAGACAGTAAATACATATTAAAATTTTTCAGAAGGGTAAACATGCCACAGTAGGATCAGTTGGGGGAAACTCTGAATAGATTTACTTTTTTTGCTCCAAAACATGCATTCAAAAAGCTCTTTATTTTTTCTTAACAAAGTTTTCTTTGAAATGGGAATTTTATTCATGAAGGTTTCCATTGTTTGAAGGTTTTTTGAAATGAGTGCAATTTGCTTGCACATCTGCTCAGTTAATTTATAATGCTTTTCTTGACCAAAGCCTACTCAAATATAAATGATTATTACTCTTCATGTAAGAATCTTTTAAAAGAATTTCAATTCTACTATTTTTGATTATTTTTACAAAGGATTAATAGTGTTGACATAATATGTAAGGCAATCTTTGAAAAATCATGTGATAATTTATGGACTAGGTTTTCTAACTTTGATTGACAATGAGGTAAACATTCAGAGTAAAAATAACAAAAAAATCGTGTAATCCATGTCCCAAGGTTAAAAGGCATGACTCCCCACCGGATCATGCATTATTCCTTCAAACCTTGAACACTTTATGGCATGGAAAACACAATATTATTGTATAAATATTTATAAACAAGAAACGCTTTAATTGTGCCTTTAAATGATTGTAGGAGCACTTCTTTGGCTTTTCCAAAGTAGTTTTCCCATTTTATTATTCAACATTATAACCATTAATGTTGACATTAATAGTTTAAATTCACCAATTCAGCAAGGAATCACAGAGATATGTCTTTCATCAATATTGAGAGTCTTATGGTTCTCCATTATTTCTGAACTTACAGTAATATAAATTTTGTCTTGTAGCAAGAAAGAAGAATCTTTACAAATTTCCACAGACAAGTCTTTTGCTGGATGGACAAGTGGCATGGTTTTACTATGGAAGATATTAGGAGAATAGAAGAAGAAACACAAAGGGAATTAGATGAGGTAGATTAAATTAGCAAAAATAATTCATTTGTCTTTTCTCCCAAATTCGCATCAGAATAAGTTTTGCAATACTTCGCAAGATGGATTTCACTTTAAAAAATGACAACCTATTAACATTTATCTTTTGGTAGAATGGTCTTTAAGTGGTCAATGCTACTATTTGACTCCTATTCCCTAAAATTATGTGCTAAGATTATTGATAACCAGTTGGAGACAGCATTGTCTTGTTGAACCAGGTGACTTAACAGTGACCTTAGAGGAAAATGAAAATTGTTAGTTATACTGGCTCCTAATGACCCAGTAGCTTTTTGAAACCATGATATGTATCTTATAAGAACTGTTAAAAAATAAATGCACAGGAGGAGCAGGGAGTACTTTTATTCTGCTTAAAATTGTAATTCTTTCCTTTTATTGTTTGCATTTTGTTTATGAAATAGCCATTACCCATCAAATTTTAATTGAGTTGCTACCCCCTCTTTGCAATAACTGCAAGAAAACCACTTAAATCAATCAAATAATGCATTTGAAGATGAGTAAAGTGTAATATATCTATTTTTGTGATGTGTAACAGAAACATTAATTGGAAATTTTTTGTAGGCTAGAAGAAAAGGAAGTATAAAAGGAACTAAAGTCACTGACGATGACGAGAAGTGATCAGCGCTGATCTTAGTTACTTAATTTATATAACACTCATTCCTTTGTTTTTATGATGCAATCTTATGTTTTTATTGCCTATGTTACACTAGTGAAAGCCACAGAAAAATCCAAAATGGCATATCTAGAGCACAAAACCAGCATTTTATGTTCATATTATTTATAGAATGTTTTTGCCCGTCTGTTAACACACCCAATTTTCTCACTATAGGGCTTTCAATTTTACCCGATTTCATTATCAATAGTTTGAAATCATCGGTAATTCAGCCTTCCTAAAATTCACACCCATATTCTGTTTTGCTGATCATTTTTCATATGTTTGTTTTTTTGTTTTCCTTCAAATTTGTTTTAACCTGTCATATTTCTAAATAATTTATTTGTTTTACTAAAATAACAATTGTTTCAGTTAAAACTAACGATTTCGGTTAATAAATTCTTAAAGTGTTTCGTGTCCTGGTGACTATTTTACAAATGCACAATTAAGGCTTGAATTTGTATTTTACTCTTGCATTGTGAAATCATTGGTCAGGGCCAAATTCCTGAAAATATATATATTTATAATACATTCATCTTTAGTTGACATATGTTGCTTTTCAATCAATAATTTGGTTTATCTGTTAAACAGTGCTGTGAATCAAAATATTCATTATTTCAGCAATTGCTTTATATTTGTTTTCATGAAGTCAAGTCTTAACTTTTGACATATAACCTGTAAAATTATCATTAAACACTGGTATATCTGGCATGGAAAAATAAATATATTTTTAGATATATTCAGTTTTAACTACAATTATAAGAAGCAGCTGTTATCAAGATGTATATTTCATTAAGTGTGAAATTGTGTATTTCTTTTTTTCTGTTCCACTACAAAAAAGTATTAAAGAAATTTTATTATTTATTCGCTGTAGCTAGATTTAAAATAAACTGTATATTGTAAAAACTGGGTTATTAAAATCTACAATATAAAATAAAAGTTCATCTTCTCGTTATTATTTGTCAACTTTAGAGTGTAGAACCATTACTGGCCTTAATTGAATAAATGTTGCTTGTGTAAGAATTTCTTCAGAATTTCTAATGCTTTATTAGGATTAAGAAACTTAATTATGAAAAAGCTTATGTGTTATGTATAATTTATATTAGATTTTGAATGTATGTTGATATTTGTATACAAGTGAAGATGTTGCTGAGCTTGCAGTATAAATCTTGATGTCAGGGTATATGATTTACTTGCACAAAATCATACTTTAGAGCTTTGATCATGGTTCTCATATAACTTTCAGTTAGTAGGAATTTTATAAAACAGTTGCTGTAACTTTTATTGTAACCTTTTATTGGTAGATTTTTTATGCAAATTGTGACTGATGAAGGTTGTAGGATATTGAAAAAATAATTACTAATGCTCATCATTATAGCTTGCTGATTTCAGTCATTAAACAATATATTTTAAATGCTGTAAAATCTGTAAATGTGTTTCTCTGAACAATCTCCACTCAATAAAAGAATTTTTTAAATGTTCTTTCAATAGCTTTTGGTACAACTACATACACGTAAGACAAACACGCCTGTTACCAGTGTTTATAAACAATGTCATTCAATAGATTCAAGTCACATTTTTCTGTAATTGTCTCAAATTTAACAAGAATCTTAAGAAAAGGAAATATGGTACATGTTGAGAACAAATCGATGTAAAGCTATTCTGCTAGTGTTTAATATGTCCTCCCAATTTTTTTTTCATTACTCACTATGTATTCAATTCTTCAAGAATTATGAGTCTTGGTATAGATTTATACTCAAAATATCAAAATGGTTTTGTGAAGGACACCTTTTGAGAAAGATGGATTTACATTTGTGGTAAGTTATGCTGTACAGAGATGTCCAAAGTACACTCAGGGTTCAGTTAAGGAAAGTTTTAATCTCTATATTGGGTTATATATTTTCTGCCCAATGTTTGCCATACATATTAGTATAATGTTTTTGTTTTGTTAAGTTTCCTGCCAATGACGTTGACTGTGTGTCTCATCTTTTCATGACTTTTCACTTTTGAACTCTATATTTTTTGTTATGAGATATATTGTGAGCAGAAAACTAATTATTGCCAGATTTATTAATCTATAAGAATAATAACTAATCATGCCAGGTAATGTTTTGATAACTGAGAGCTGATAAAGGCACATGGCCAATTCTGAAACAAGTAGTAAATGTTTTACATCAAGACTGATTGTATTAAAATGCATGGATGCAAGTTTCCTGGAACATACTAGACCAAATTTTGTTATTGTATAATCTTTAATAGATTGATATACATATTAATTTGTAAATTTTTGGACTTGACTGTAATTTCCCCCATGTAAATGATGAATTGGGCAGGTCCCTTGATAATGTATTGTTTGCAATCTGTCAGTGGAACAATTTTTATGTTGAAAAATTATCATTGGATTCTTTTTTTCTTCAATGAAAATCAATAGTTATGCTGCTGTAATAAATATTTAAGAATTATGTCACTAACTTTACACATTGTACCTTGTTCAGAGAAATTATTTGTGTAAAATGTTCCTCATCTTGTTGGTGCAATGTTTGCATTTCTAATTGTATACAGCCAATTTATTAACTATTACCATCAAAACAGCTGTTTGTATTGAGTGTTAAAATCCTGCATAAATTGTTAAAAATCAGTATTTGTTTTTGGGCATTAAAAAGTTGAATGGAAGTACCAATTATAAGTACAATAAAACCTTTCTAAATTGAGATTTTTTTGCTTGTTCTCATTAGGCAGGTTACTGGTTCATCCTGGTTGGTTTTGGAAGGTTGTAGATATTGTACTTATTATTTGCATCTAAGATGAATAAGAGATTCTGTGATATAACCAATATAAAGCTCAACATTTTAGGTAGTAGTTATTATACATTCAAGTGCTGATCATTGCTTTTCATGGATTCTTGAATTCTTGCATAATTATTGTCTTTGTGATTCCATTTCTTAAGATTGGCCTTTGTAATAATAAATTAATAAATATGTTATATGCAAGTCAATAAAGCAATGTATATCAATTATGCAGAATTCTTTGGGATTCCATGAAAAACAGTTTAGTTATGCATAATAAGTAAGTAGGAATTAAAATTAAAGTAACATTATTCACAAATAATTAACCATTTTCAAGGTTTAGCTGAAAGAAATATGATGTGTCACTTGTTCATGATTTTCTGGGTGGACTAATACATTTATGCCAATTAAAAACAGTCTGTGCCAAAAATTACTGTAATTGAAATATATATCTCTTTGTTGATAAATTTTTAGTTGGGTTGAATCTTTTGGTCATATGAAAGTGCAAATTTGATTATGGTTTCTTTTTCCATTTGTTAAAACAGTTTTTGGCACACACTGAGGATAAATAACTCATTTCTAAACCATATGTACAACCTACACACAAATTTGCTGATTGATGTGAAGCAGATATTTTTCTGTATTTATTTTGTATATGTTCACGATCATGTCAAACAAATACTTGTTTATGTCTAGATGAAGTAAATATGAATGATAAAATGGTGTTTGGTTATGATTAAATTTTTTAACAGTTTTTTTTTCACAGATCAGTGGAATGATGAAAAAAATATTTATTGCTTTAATTAACAGAGTTGGGAAAAGCAGAATGCTATGCACATCTTATCTAAACAGATTTAAAGGGAAAGTTTTTGAAAAAAAAAATTTGATGGAGTCCAAATGGGCAAATAAATAACATGCTACATGATATTTCAAAAATGAGAGGCATGAGCACTACAAAAAGGGGGATAAAAGTCCAAGTCAGATTGGTGTAAATATTTAATTTATTAGCTCACTTGCCCAGTGGCTATAGAGCTTCTGTATCTGCCTGAAGTCTGTAAACTTTTATATTTTCATCATCTGCTCTAAAAAAAACTTTGTGTCAAATTGAATTTTAAGTTTACAGGAATATTCTATGGAAGGTCCTTAAAAAGTTTTCTTGTTATGTCCCGATCAGACTACAAACTTGATACCACAGGCAATTCTTAATTCTGATTGCTTGATTATTAAAAAAAAGTGTACCCTGAAACCAAAAACCTAAATGGAATCAAACTTGACAAGACGCATCCAAAGAAGGTCATTTACAAACCTTTGTTTTATCTGATTTTTAGTTCGCCTCTACGAAGTAGAGGGGGACTATTGGAGTACCCTCGGCGTCCATGTCCGCGTCCGTGTCCGC
>JARWCS010000006.1:522283-534457 GCA_034783895.1 Geukensia demissa | reverse complement strand
ATTAATATGCTCTCGTCCTGAATATGCATGAAATATTTGCCACTGGACGTTAAGCAACATTCAATCAATCAATCAAACAAACTTTCTATATTAAATTTATTAGAATTAGTAATTTTCACATTTTGTTTTGGTATACAAAAATAAAAAAGATTCATTTACAAATTTCTATTTTTGTTACTATAGATTAACAGTTGATAGGAGAGGAAAGCTGACTTATTGTCACATAAGAGACCCATCTTTTGATGTGAATGAATACCTGTTAGAATTGAAAGGACAACTGAAGACATGGCGAGAAGTATACTGGAGGGTATGGGGTTCAATCAATTATTTAACCTGTACCAGATGTAAGGAGGTTTTCCCCTGCAGTGACCTAGGTCATTGTAAATACCATCCTGAACCAGCCAGATATGACAATGAGGGTGCGCTCCATTCCTGTATCGGGACATATCCCTGTTGTCATCAGAAAGTCCTAAGGTTTGATCCTACACAACAGAACAAGGTAATATCTTTCATAGGATTTGTATTGATATATATATTAGGCCAAAGGAAATCTGTATAAAGTTTATAGTATAAATGTTTTTGAAAATTATTGCTCAGCATCTTTAATTACATTTTTTTAAGATAAAATTTTTACTTGAAATGTCAAGAGCTATTTATATCTGACATGCTTTGAATGATGTTGAATTTTAAGGTAGTTAAATTTTTTATCATTAAGTTGCAGAATTTGAAATAGAACTGATTTCCTAATTAATTTAAATATGTTAATTTTTAATTTCTTAAGTTATAAAATTTCAGGGCTGTAGAGTTCGCGATCATGTTGTGACAGTATCTGATCTTCCAGTAGAAGGTGACAAACCTCCTCAAAACCGGGTCTATGATGACCTACTTTCTCACCGAGACGTAATCTGTGTGCCATACCAAAGACTGTCAGATGCCAGGTACATTCTAGGTGTCTGCTGGATGTCTATGGATTGTTTCAAAACACTAGATGTGTGTTTTCACATTTGAATTCATAAACTTTAACTGTGTTAGGAAATATTTGAAAGAAGTTTTTAGATTTTATATTATACAGACATAAATTTTTTATTCAGGAAAGATTGATTCTTAATTTTAGACATATTTTAGACATTGAAGCATACTAGTGTTTTGAAGAATCCATTAGTTGTTCTTTTATCTTCTTTTTGGGGTTTTAGGGAGACCAAATCTACAACAGAACTTACTTTTGTATTTTTAAAAGATCCATGCTTAATCAATTAAGAAGTCAGACCAGTTTCAGCAAAGATAAATATTCTTACTGAATTCATCTCTATTTTAGGGTAATTTAAACATATATTTTATTGTTCATAAATAAACAAAAGACACAAGTTTGTCAACTTAGGTTTGTCCTCTCCAAGGATTTAGTAGTAGGTCATAGACCTGTGTAAACTTAATTCACAAACATATCAGGCTGAAGCTAAAACATAAAACATAAACAATTTTTTGGACTTTAATGGTTATAGTTTTGTCAACTTTATCTTTAGTTGAGAAGTTTAGTTGGTTTCAAATTCAGTTGGTCAAGATTTGTGATAATTTTCTTTTTGAAGTTGTCTACAAAAAAAACCATGAAAACATGGATAAAATTCAAAAGCAAGTTCTTGGGAAGGTTGTACATCCTGTTCCTAGAGTTATCTGCCTTTAATTAGCTCTTCAATACTAACTTTGTTCATAGGCAATCTATCTTAGTTGTTAACATTTTGGTTTATTTAATTTTTTAAACTGAAATAATTGTAAATGAACTCAATTTCTTATGTATGTAAATCCATGTTTATAAATTTTATGTTGTTCTATTTGAATTCAGTAGATAATTTTATTTTTATCTAGGTTATACAGAAGGTTTGTTAAATACACTAGTAGCTTCATACAATTTTACTTAATTGATGGAAATGCAATGTATTTAATTATTTTGTATAAATATAGCCTAACACATACCAAACAAAATCCATAAACTTCCCCCCTGAACACACTTCCTCCACCCAAACCACTTTTTGTAATCACTTGAGTAGTAATTCAGCTGATTTTTAAAAGATTTTCCCAAGTCTAGATTCCAGTGTCCTTAGTTTAAATGTTTTATTGGTATGGAACATAAAATAAGTATTTTTTTATATTGTATGTTTAGTCGTTATGCGTGAGTATTTGAACAGTAATGATTTTTTTTTCATTTCAGCTAGGTTAACATAATAAAATTCTTAAATACAAGCAACTCAATTCTAAATAAACTTAAAAATGTAGAAAATATACTTCCTCAAATAACTAGAAATATATATATGAATGAGATATTGTAGTAGTAGTTGAACTAGACAATTTATGTTGTATTATAGTTTTTATTTTTAGCTTTGAAAGGTCATGCTATCTATAAAAATAAATAAATAACATTTGGTTTATTGGTTCTTTTTTAAGTAAAGCAATACTAATTATAGATTTGTAATGATAAACAGCTGATACTAGGGTTGCATTTTTAGGAAAAATATTGGACTGAGTATGAATTTTTTCCTTGACAAAAAATATTTAATTTGAATAGAAACACATAAAGTTCAGATTTTGAAGCAAATTAAAAAAAAATCAAGTACATAGTTAGTTCATTTTCTAACAAATGATTGTTAAGTTAAAGTTTTATAAGAAAGCCCAGTAAATTTAAGGTTGAATTTTGTATACCAGTACCAATTAAAGGCAGATATTATAGAGAAGTTTCTTCATGTTAAGGTTTATTTTGTTAGACAAAGTAGGAACATCACTGGTCATACAGAAATCATGTATTGTTAGATGTAATGTTCTTACTACTTGGTCCGTTGGAAGGATTGTCCAAAGAAAAAAAAATCTTTAGTTCATTCGATGTGAAGTAATTTGAAAAATGTATTTACTTTCGTTCATTATTTTCAATTCTGGCTGACTCACATTTTTCCTTTAAAAACTTTTGTGTTACAAAATGAATTTTGTGTGATGTCAATCAGTTGAATTATAAATGTAAACTATGGTATGCCAGAAAAAATTTTAGTATTTACTTTGTCAGACAGTTTTTCAAAAATCTTTTTCTTCGTTTTTTTAACAGTTTGTTAGTAGCATGGTGAATAAGATTATAAAAATATTATGAAAGTTTAAAAAAATGTATTTTTGTAAATCATCTAAAAAGTCTTATCTTTTATATTAAAATATGCATTTGATACTCATAGAAAAGATAAGGTTCAACTGCCCAGGTTTATTGAATTCTTTATGTCATGATAATTTCAATCTTTGCTATGAATCACAGGAAATTTTTTAAAACTAAATCTAATAATTATTTATTAAGTAGTAAGAACCAATTCATATTATTGACTGACAATGTATGATTTCTGTCTCAGCCTTACTTTCTATATCACTCACTGTTATATCAAGGCTACACATTATGTAGTGTTTCTACACTTGCTTAGGATAATTTTAATCAACCCATGCAAAGTGTTCAGTTGTCTTTGTCCTGACTTTGCATAAAATATTTGCCACCGGATATGAAGCAACCAACAAGTATTTAATCAACCCTATCTAAAGCCTAGATAGCAGGTTCTATTCTTGTTGGGTCATCTTCAGATTTGAATGGCTACTAATTTGTATCAAAATCTCAGGTGAGCACTGTTGCCACAATTTTACAAAACAATTTAAGGTGGAAATTTCACACAAACATTCTTGTTGCATTAAAAGCTTCTGATTTCTTTATAGATAATTTCTCACTATCTGTTAAATATAACTTTTGTCAAACCTTGTTAGATTATTGTCAAATTACAATGAAATTTAACTTTGATCAAGACCTTAAATGTGTTTACATACTTGATAAATTGGATTGGTGATTGAATATTTTTGGATGGTGTCCTGTATGAATTTTACCAATTATTATAAATAATCTAGTTGTACATGTATCATCTTCAGAATTGAATGAAAGTTTAACTGTAATATCATTGTCTCATAGACCAATGGGATATGTGAACTTATTCAGAGGGTTCTATGTTATGTAAACTAAGCTTTCCTTAAACATCTTACTGGTATTTTTAAAATGAAAAAAAAAAGAATCATTGTTTGATTGAAAAGTTTTAGAGTTAAGGTGAAATTGAATTATAAAAAAGGACAGGAGTGTTGATTGTAATAGTTAGTGGTATAGAAAGTAAGGTTATCTCCCCTGACACTACAGTCTTTGTGTGGACATGGAGTTTGACAGATAACACGAAGATTTTGGGAAAGGTTATATATTGTACTGCATACTAATCCAATATTCTCTAATTTTCTTTTGATATATTTGTAGCTTTGATTTGTAGAATATTTTTAATTTTTAGATTGTAAATCAAGACACAGTGTTGGCTGTTTGCAGTGACATTATAAATAAAAACATATAAAAAAATTTATTTCTTTTGTTTCAACCAAAAATGAGTCTTTTTCCTATTTTACAGTTTTGGGTAAGTGATTTGTACAGAAAAAATCTTTTTATTAAAGCTTTAATGTGATTGTAAATTTCTTGACATGATTTTTGTATTGATTAATTAATGTGTGTTTATTTTTGAAAGTTTGAAATAATTACAATTTTCTTTTCATAAATGGTCACCTGATTACAAACTTTAAGCGTGTATTTTTTTATGCTGAAGGAAAAAAATGTTCCTTTAGGCCACTCCAAATATATTTCTAGTTCTTTGGATTTTTACTTATAAAAAAGGCGCGAGCAAGCGTAATTTTTTATTTTAATTTTTTTCTTGCAATGGCAAAATATTGGAGCGGACCTTAAAAACTGATGCGAACACAGCAGTTTAAAATTTTTTCCTTTCTTTTTGTATATTTTTAGGAGCAAGTGAGAAAATTTTTATTTTTATATCTAGGAATAACAGTGAAAATTTCTAAAAAGTGATATAAAAACGGAGCGAGTAAAGTTTTTTTTTGAAATTTTGAACTCATAATATTAGAGGCGAGCGAATCCAAAGAACTATTAATAAATTTGAAGTGGCCTTAATTTTGAAAATAACAGTAAGAGGATATTAAGGGGAAGATGTTAAATTTCATGTCAAGAATATTACTCGCATAATACACATGCTCTACATTTTTGTATATACAGATATCACCCTGCAAAATGCCAAATTCCATGTACTCAAGCTCTGCAAGCTCTGTATATGAGTATCTAGCATCCTCAAGGCACATGGCAGCAGATATTTAGGCTTTATAAAATTATAAAAAATATTGTTAAAGAGTTTCCTGAATTGATAAATGACCACTGAAAAACTGATCACCATAAGGGCTTCCTGCTCATGCTCACAAATGCACCACTTCTACAGTTATTTATTGAATTGTCAGTATGAAGACAAATGGTTTCCAACTGTCGTATTTTAAAAACCAATCTTTTTTATTATATTTTAAATGTAAAAATACCTGAAAAATGTATCATGGAATTTATTAGGGTATTGGCCTAATTTTTTTTAAATCAGACATTCAATGGGCTATAATTTAAATTTGATTACAAGTAAGATGGTACAGTGTTTTGACAAATTTTTTGTTTAAAATAGAACAGAAATGCAACTTCTAGAAAGACAAATATCTCTGCAGCTATGATATTTGCCATATAAACTAACTTATTTTCTTTTCTTACCAACTTTTGTTTATGATTTTATTTTAAAGCACCAAAATTACCATTACAACAATTTAAATTGGAGAAGTACTTTGATGTGTTGACATATTTTCTTTGATGTGGTGATGTATTTTTTTTTAAATTCATTTAAAATTAATGATATTTAGAAAATGTCAAAAAGACTGGCCAATATATACATAAACCACTTAAATATTCACCCCACTCTTTAACATTTAGAGGTCTCCACAAGTACTTCTATAAGGTTAGAAACATCCCATTATGTCGTAGATAATTTCTTTCCCTCTGATAGTAGAAATTTTTGACTCATGAAAATAACTGGCTAAAGGTATATTAAACAGAAGGCCAGTACTATATTCACATCAACTGTTATATTGAATTATGTCAATGTAATAATGTTATTGGTTTGTTCTGTGTCACAGTGAGATGGAGTTTAAGTTGTTTGATAACGAGGAGTTTGTCTGTATCTCACACAAAGATGGCACTGCAATACATCCATCATTACTAGCAGCTGTTGATGATGACAAAAAGTCTGAGGTACGGGTAAATATTCTACTTGTGTCAGTCTTAGTGTTTTATAACTATTTTAATGCTGTAATTTTGGCCTTTGTTTATTTTTGGGGACCTAGCAATATAAGATACATATTGTCCCCACACTATTCCTTTACCTAACCTTAACTTGAACCCAAATATATCCCTGAATCCTTACCAAATTCAAACAATAATCACTCTACTGTTACCCTATGCAATAACCAAAATTTAAAGAATCTGGTCCCCTAAAGTAAATTAAGACTTTAGAAAAGGATTTTTCAGTGGCTGAAATTTTTATATATCTGGACTGATCTTGTTCAAATTTTACAACAATGGTTCCTTTTCCTGCTTCAAATTCCAACAGTATTACCCTTGACTTGTTAAAAATAGTTTGAATATTTTGTTAACTGCTTTAGTTTTCATTAATGTCTCAGAAAAAAGACCAATTATTTAGTCGTATTGGTTTTGTCTTTCTCAATTTTTGTGGTTTTATAACTGAAGAGGAGAAATGTGACACATTTGTCACTCAATTCTAATTTTAGATAGGGAAACCCCAGCCCAGACTACAGGCTCTAACAATGGAACGAGAGTTATCATTTGAGTATGACGATGTAGGAATAGGTGAGAGTGACGATGAAGTTGGGGATGATGAGCAGCCTAAGGGTACAGGTATGTAAGACAATTATATTGGTCGATTGTTGGTGTGAACTGACAGTTAGGCCTGAAATAATGATTGATTTTTAATTATTAAACATCCAGCAGCAAATATTCAATGTGTATTTAGGACGAGAACAAGTCCAAAACAAAAATACAGAAAAAAGGGGATGGGATTGGACACAACAGGTCAATGGATTTTGACAGCCAACGGAAAATAGGAGGGATGGGTTGGGGCAGGAAATTCAGCCTTTTGTAGCAGCCATAGACATTTTTTCTGAAATCTACCAAAGGTGTGTTTAGTGTGCAGGTAGTGTGGTATTTTGCAAACATGCAACCACTATTATCACTGCAAAGCTTTCTTTTTGCTACGTACAGAATCCACCAACAACAGGGCCTCCCCTATCTGAAACCTAAGTAACATGTTCTATCATCTCTTGGGACAAGCTCTGAAGGCCGCTTTGGTGCACAGTAGAAATGATGAACTTCCTAAGGGTACAGGTTACAAAACATAAAACATTGAACAGTTTTAAGTTGGACATGTTTTAGAACTCTTCAAAAACATGATGTTGAGGGTCATTACGAAAGCTTTAAATGAAATATATGGTTTAAAATTGTATAAAAGGTGTGGTAATATAAAATGCTGTCTCCATCCACTGCTTGAAATTGTAAATATTTAAATAATGCACCGCTTTATAAATAGTTCATGTACTAGTTGTCATTTATTGATCAACTTTTGAGTCTTGATTTGGAAGTAAAACAATAAACTATAAAATAAATGACTAGTAAAGTATCCTTGCAAAGTTATCACTTAACAGTACAAAGGTAAATACTGTAAAATATTAGTATTCGCGGATTGCAATTTTTCTGTATTTCGTTTTTTGACATTCGGGGGTATTATTTTTTGCGGTTTTATTTTTGGTCAGCAAAAAATTTGATATAGTTTTTCGCTGTGTTAAAGCTTGCAACCTTGTTCAGTCATCGATTTCTATGTGTTCAATCGACCGAAAAAACTAAACATGCTACCAACAAAGTGACACAGACGTTGATTTAAGACTGCCTGTTATTAAACCCATACATGCATCATTTGATTGTCTAAGCTTTTCAAAATGTTAAATGGGACACGTTAGTTCGAGGATAGGTGAAATCGGGGATCATATAGAATGTGTTGATAATTGCTGTAATTGGATGCTTAGAAAATTTATTGATTTACTACGGTAACTATAAATCAGTAACTCGTATTTTTATTTTTTAGTCACAAAGTGTGTTCTTTTATGCCAGTGTAATGTACATTTGGTTATTAAACATTCGATGGCTGCATTTTATTTCGTGTGTTATTTAATAAGGGTGAATTTCGTCATTTTTGTTTATGAATAAAAGTATTATACAGAAATGTAAAAACAACAACGAAGGGAATGGGGTCGACAATAGGATGGTCCTATCACACGGAGTATTTATGTAAAAGGAATTTGAAGATACCAAAGGGGCAGACAGAAGTCAGAAGACAGACAAAACCATGGCCAACAAAATGAAACAAAAGACAAACATAGAACACACAACAGTACACTGATAACTAAAGCTGGAGTATTACGAACCCTACAAAAACCAGGGTAAGTTCAGGTGCTCCTGAAGGGTAAGCAACTCCTGCTCCACTAGTGGCACCCGTCGTGATGCAGAAATTTAAAAAGAGCACATAAAATAAATTGCACGAAGGAAATGAGGTCGGAGATAAATTCACTTAGCATGGTCCTTGAACACGGAGTATTATGTGCACTTTAATAATTACATATCTTGTTATACAAGGACAGAACCAAAAGGCTGTCAGTTTGATATCTTTTCTTTGAAATTATTGTACAATTATTCGAGGGTAATTATTTTTGCGTTTTTTCCCTAACTGCGATAATAGCGAATAATAAAACATCGCAAAGATTACTACTTATACAGTATATTAAGTATGTAATAGTTTTACTATGCTTTGAATTCTGTAGCTCGCAAAGCCAGAGGAATAAAGAAATCTATGGTTACCATTGACCCACAGGCAATACTTATGGATGCTCCTGAGTTTGAGTAAGTTTGTTCTGCTATGAATATCTTCATTTTTCAAGCTGTATGTTGTACTGGTATAAAATGCTATAATAAGTGTTGTCCCTGGCTTCTCTTTGTCATAGTGACATATATTTACTTTACAATGGATGTTTGTACTGAAATTTGGGTGTTATAAAAGATTTTTGTGACAGCTTGTAGGCTTAAAGTTATGTTACAGTTTCTGTAAGAAACATTTTTTTCG
Source organism: Geukensia demissa (assembly GCA_034783895.1). Lineage (NCBI taxonomy): Eukaryota > Metazoa > Mollusca > Bivalvia > Mytilida > Mytilidae > Geukensia > Geukensia demissa. Next base: position 525,359 of record JARWCS010000006.1, on the reverse strand, counting down.
GTTCATTTTTATCTTCGATAGGATGCTTAAATAAACGTGTTTAGCATCAATAATTCTCTCATGCCTTGGTCATCAAGAATCTTGAAAGTGAACAAAACTGTTAGTGAATGAATTGATATAGTTCATGAATATTCAGGAGGAGAACAAGTTATCAAACAAATCATAAATGTGTTGTGCTGTGGTTAGGACTGAGGAATTTTCTAACCACAGGAAGCCAAATTGGGACAGTAAATTAAGCCTAAGCAACTGGCCTCCAACAACCACTCATTGCGAGCTGTTGGAAAGGAGTCTTTAATGTACTGAAAGCATGGCATGTACCGAAAGCATGGCATTCTCCCAAAACGGGACCAACTGTTTTATGTCACCTCCGATTGATGTTGGTTGAAAATTTATACATGCCACCCAACCAAAGGGCGCCCCTTAAAGGCCCTTTAGAAGGGGTTCTTCCCCTGATAGAGAAACTGAGTGTAGTGACAAAATTGTATTATATTGTCTTCTAATGGTAAACTTTCCAATGAACTACTGCTTAAATTAAATTTTTTATTTACTTTTAGACAAACAAAGAAGTCTACATGGGACACAGGGAGGTCTATGAGATACAACCAAGATGCACAAAGACAAGAGGGTAAATACATACCTTTATTTCCGTATTAAATTCTCAGTTTACTTCTACTTCTACTCCCAGTTTGCAGCCACCATCAATAAATTCATTATTTTGCCACTTTTGGATTTGCATACAATGTTGAAAAAGCTGAAAAAATACTGAATTCGGGATTTGTGCTTTTACTGCCAGTCAAAGAATGCTACTAATTACATAATCATAAAAGTTGTTCACACCATCTGCCATCTCAAGAAAAAACAGAAGAAGAAAAACCCAAGCTATGTTATTGCTGTAAATTCTTATATGCTTTTAACATGAAAAGTGTATACGTAGTAAGTGTGTCTCTACTGCTAACTCAATGCCAAGATAAGGAATGTATGCAAATAAGAAGGTATACCATAAATTGATTTTTATTATTTTTTTTTAGACCAAAGAAGAATGAAAGAAATAAGAATTTATCTGACAAAGTTAAGACTGAATCCAGAGAAAATTGATAAACCTAAAAGAGAGGTAAAAATATTTTTAACCTCCTAAAATTAGTGAGAAGATATTTGTAATTTATACATTTTGGAAAGTTGTCTCATAGACAATCATACCACATCTGTTATTTCTATATAGGCATTGTTTTGATGTTGATTATTTCTGTTCACCTCATTTCTCTGTTGCAGTTTGTCACAGTTGAAGCAAATTTGATGTGTATAACGATCATTTAGTGCTCATGTCAGTAAACATATGCAGAGAGACATTGAAATATTCTTCATAGTTCATCATCTCTGACAAATTTAGGGACATGTTCAATACATGGAGTTGCATAGGAAGCTCTATTTGGTATTGTTGTACATGAAGATGGTACAGGGTGTATTGCACACAGACTTACAAGAAATAAAATGTCATTTTACGAGTAACAAAAAAATTAGAATTTGGCTTGCACATTGATTTTGATTAATTTATATGAAACATGACATATAACAACCCTCTAGCAGGTCAACATGTGAAATAAAAAAAAGGTGGCATAAACGTTGCAAGAAAAAACCCTGTACAACCTCGTATATGTGAGGGGTCTAGCATCAATTTTATAAAACATCTCAGTTTGGGGATTTCCACAACTTTCTCCTCAACTCAAAAAACTGACCATATAAATGAAGCATTTCAATACTCTAGGAAAAACTCAAAGATTTGAAGTAAATCTCAATTTGCAATGTTTTATGAAATTAAAACCAGGCAGACATTGTCATCTTATATTACCTCAGCTTTATCGTTTATTTATTCTGTCAAATGTACTCCAATTGTATTTACTCACTCATTTTCTAATTTACCACTGGTGATGAGTTATTCTGCCACTGTTAACACAGTTAAGGGAGATATAAAAGAGATGGAAATATAGAAGTAATTAATGTGTAAACTTGGTCAACTCACTCACAAATTGAATGAAGTCCAATGGACTTTGTGTAAATTTTTGTGCATGAAAGGCTAAGTTAACACATCAATAATTTCAGTAAAGACAGCCTTTACTTCTTATATTTCAAAATAATATGACCGGAAAAATTAAAATACCTTATGGACTATATTATCAAGTCAGATTTATTGATGTTTTAACCTTTCAAACTACCTATCAAAATGCAGCAAATATACATTATTGCAATTATTTAAAATTACAATGATAATTATCAGGAAAAATATAAATTGTTGCATTTGTAACATGCATTTACCTTACTAATGATTATTGTTTTATTCAGTTTTTGGGAGGACAGTTCTGTAAAATAGAAACACAGTGGAGAGCCAATAACTTACAGAACATCCAGAAAGCAGGAATCGGAACATTCAGGTATTACAGTCAGATAATAGGAAGTATTATAGACATTGTGTCATTACTGTTCATTGTTCAGTTTAAGTTTGATTGCATATCTATTTTTCATTAAGAAAGGTATGCATTCTGAGAGATTTAATTAAGGATTTGAAACCAAATATTAAAATTTTTATCATATGTTCATGAAAGTTTCCATTTTATCAAATTTTTATGTTAAACCTAGGTTTATTTTTGTAAAAGGGAATCCACATAGAAATCTATAAACGCCAAAAGGTGTATTAGATTTAGTGATAAAATATATAAAAAAGGAAAAATATAGGACAGATGTCAAGGAGACCATACTCCATCTCCTTAAGAAACAGGGGAAAAATTGTTGAATAGATTTATATGTGTGATTGAATTAGAAATTGTAGGTTAACTGTTGTTGTGTTAAATTAGTTTTGAAAGCTAAAATAGAATATATTTTTGTTTATACAATATTTTTTTATACCACCTCAATTTATGTAATAAAACATCCTGACAGTCTGTAAATCAGTTTATACTCTATGTCAGGCTTGAGTGGAGTGTGATTTTTGACCTATATTAAATTAGATGTGCGTTTCTGCCTTTGTATTTATTTTTAATCAAAAGAAAGAATTATTCCACAGTTAACGGTTTATATTTTGCAT
>JARWCS010000006.1:509281-522183 GCA_034783895.1 Geukensia demissa | reverse complement strand
AAAGTACATATATGATAGAACTTTTTACAATAGGAATGAAAATGTGGCCTTTAAAATGAAGTGACTGCTTAATTGAGGTGACCACAAAGGCAAGTTTGACAGCAGGTGGATGTCATTCATTTGTTGCCGACAACTGTGAAAAATCACTCCTGCACTAACCACAATCATGATTTAGTGTGTAGATTGTAGGGGTGTAACGATATACTGATATATCACAGTATTTTTTAACAAACCTGGTACACCTTTACAAAATCTTGTGTATCGATATTTTCTTGTACGATAAATATTTGGACAGTTTAACATCTAGATGCTTGAAATTAGCTAATGTTGACATAAAGAAGTATAATATATACCAAATAACATATTTTATACATTAACATGATAAAGATTTCTGCCTCAAAGCACAATATTTTTAAAATTACCATACAAAATAATTAAAAAGTTAAGTAATGAAAGGCAAGAAATGGGGAGTTGGTACGTATTGATACATATCATGATACGGTAGTTTTGTATCGATATATCATGATATGATTTTGCATTTACGATACTCATCCCTGATTGGTCACTCCTTTTAGATTGATGGTTTTCAAATTTCAAACATAGTTATTCTGTATTTAATCCATAAAAAAGCCATGAACCAACAGTATCAATCTCCGAAACAGAGTCTCCTAGCTTCCAGTTTAACCTCCAGTAGTCGACTCTGCCATTGGTGATTACGCCATTTTGTGAGATTCCTCTCATGGCGGTCATACCTGCTTGTGACGCAATAATTTCTTCACGTCAAAACTATTTTGACGTCACAATCCAGGCAATCAATGTCGGAACACCAATGGCAGAGATGTATATGTCTTACGAAGGAAGTACTATACTCTCTGTTTCGGAGATTGCAGTTTTGCAAGAAAAATCTCGACCAGGATGTTTAGAATGGGTGGAAATATCTGGAACGATACCGGAAAACATCCGGTAAAAGGCTAAAACAAGAAGATCTTCTAATTCGTTACAGTTTTTCATTTTGTGAAAAAAGCGATAAAAAGTGATGGATACACAAAGTTTTTTGTCATTCTCGATTTTGACCTGCACTAGCGCATGCGTAATTAATATTTTCAACCGCACATGTTTAAAGAAAGACGGATATTGCTCATCTTAGGGAAAAAACGTTATTTCATGGTCTTTTCAATAATCTCTGACGCTTGCTTTGATTAAATTGAATTAAATGCTTTGTTCACACAAGAGAATCCCGGATTATCGATACTATCCAGTTACCTGGAGATTCTTCAATCACAGGTGCAATCAAGTGTGAAAGCGTCACCCGCTGTCAAGTGATCTGTTGATTAGCCAATTGGTCACGGTTGGGTTGTAATTGGATTACATGGGATGTTTATTCAGTAATTAACATGTATGACAGCTAATTAGGCCAAGCTTCCAGTTAATCTAATTCAAATTTAAATTCAATATAGCGATGCGGTCAAGTCCAATAGCGCTGCGGCCAAAACAAATAGTGCTGAAAACCGCAGCACTATAAGGGCCAAGGGAGAACACTGACACATCAGGAGATACATGAAAAAGAAGAATGGTTTGCCTTTTTGAGGTAAAAAATGCAATGGCAAAAAATAAGAAATAAAATCCCTCACTGGCCTCATGTCTTTGTGAAGTTTAGATGATAATCTACCAATTCAGTTTACTTGGCCTAAGCATAAAACATTTAGAGTTAGAGCAAAGACTGGTCAGCCTAGAGTCAGAATAACATATTTGGGAAGAGTGGCATGTCTTCCTGCAGACTGTTGCTTTCATGAAGTAGTACATAAAAATTAGCCTAAGTGTGTCTGTCAAGTACAAAGCATTGACCATCACTCGTTAATCAGCTCTCATCCTGAATATGCATGAAATACTGGAATTGACTACTGGACAACTTTCATACCTCTTTCTCTAACTTTGACTGTTTCATGGCACTGTTATAATCGTCCCCAACACTGAAATAGAAAATAGAATATATATTTCTTTTATCAGGATTTATTACAATATTTTAGTGTAAATGATAATTGTGTTTGAAACTTGTTATACAACTGTACTGTCTGGGGACCCAATTTGGCCAATGCAAACATTAAAGAAAACTGTACTACTTCAACAATAACAGCATTTGGTAAAATAAATATTTGTCTTTCTAAATTACTATTTTTATACTGAAACAAATTTTCCTTCAGAGAAAAAATCTGTATGGTGAGATTGGATACCTAGCGAGATAGGGTCAGTAGCCAGTGGACTCAAGTTTCATATGTGTATGATGAAAGTTTTTATGCTGTAAATGGTTTATAAAACCCTAAACTAACTAAGCCCTCTTGTAGCTGGTTCAAAATGGTTTAGAATAATCCAAAAATGAAGAACTCTTGTTTTCTCAAAATGAAGAACTCTTGTTTTTTTTCAAAATGAAGAACTCTTGTTTTCCCAAAATGAAGAACTCTTGTTTTCTCAAAATGACGAACTCTTGTTTTCTCAAAATGAAGAACTCCTTGTTTTCTCAAAATGAAGAATTCCTGTTTCCCCAATATGAAGAACTCTTGTTTTCCTTCCCTACATTAAATGTCTCTCCGTATCAAATTGCAGTTTTCTCAAAGAATTTTCCGCTTTACGATCTTAAAAAGCTTTGCATTAACAGAAGTTTGAGGAGCTGCTTATGGATTTCTCACAAATAAGGTGAAAGACGCATTATAGCAGCTTGAGTGCTTAAAGCGAGCTAACTCACCTTCCTGGTGGACCACTCATACTGACGTCTCCAAAAGGGTCTGAGGGACTGAAATATAAAAACAGAATTATTATTATTGTGTTAACCACAGTCTTAATTATTACTTCATCCAAATAAATATCAAAGTATCTGAGGGACTGGAAAATAATTATAGATAAGTTATTATTGTACAAACAACAGCCTTTGGTCAACTCACTCTGAAATGATCAAAACAATGTGACAAAAATAGAAATGTTACAAACTGTGTTAAAGGAGAAGACCATGTTTTTTTGAAAGTTATAAATATTAAAGCTTATCAGTCAAATGGTCATGAAAATAAAATTAAAAAATATGAATCTGTCCTTTTTACTATTTAAATCGCTGTTTTAAAATAAGGGTTTTTGAATTTCCCGCGCCAATGTGCGCCGCCATGATTGGTACAGTTGTGACGTCACGAAGTCGGTTTGTAAAGTGAAAGTGAATAGGTAAACATTTGATAATCGCATATGATGTCTAGAGATAGTGAAAATATGGGACTTGCTCCATATAATTTCGAGCCGGAATTTAGAGAGAAAGAGATCGAGGAGCTACGTAATAAGATGTCCGAATGCAGTAATGGAGGAAGAGATCTGCAGCCCGACTGCAGACTGGTGTTTTTTGTCACGGATGTGAGGAAATGGATACTGTCGGCACTTTTTGTCGGATCGGGGATGACAAAAAAACTTTTCGAACATTTCCCTTTCTCATTTGTGCAGTACGTTTAAAAGCGTGACTGTATCGCATGATTTTGAAATAAACTAGTTAAAAATATTTACGGATCAAATTCTTTGTTTACATGCAGCATCAGTTACAAACCGACTTAGTGACGTAACACGCTAATCGGGAGCTATCGGCAATAATCAATAAAATTATCACCATCGATGCCTTACAAGTAAGAGAGTTCTACAAGATGGCAATCTACATGTAATTTGAATATTTCGATTTTTGCACAGCCTTGTGCATTATATGCAAGGACTTTTTGTATTAAAAGTTATTTATTTTTATTTACATAGGCATGATTTCTTATAGGAAGCCTACTTATTATAAAGGTGGTCTTTCCCTTTAATTGCAGTATTCAGTCTTGGAAAATCTGTCTATCAATCTTGGAATTTTTACAAAGACGTTCTATGACATCCTTACAAAAATCAATCTAATTGTATTTCTGTGGCTACCTAACACTCATAGAAATAATTTGGAACCAAGTTTATTAACTGTGCACTAAATATAAGAGTAGTCATTGCAATCATGTAGATACGCTCTTTTTGTTCGTCGGCTTTGAATGGTTTCATGATATAATGAGAAAATCAGGTTTTGCATATTGCACAATAAAAAATCTTTATTTGTTATATTTGTGGACACTTTACACAAAAAGAACATGCTCACCTTTAATAACAGTTCGCACATCACCATTCTTACAAACATTCAAGAGGTTGTAGGTATAGTTGGCAGAACCACCGGAATATTTAATATTATACCAAATAGAATATGATGGAACCTGCAAGAAAATGTGCGATATAAAGTTTCGGTTAATTATTCGAGTAATACTTCATTGAATTAACTTTCAGTCATATTTTGCATTGTATGAGTACTCATCAATTTAGAAATTATGAACCTAATTCTTTCACTTGAAATATACTGGTAAGTGTACAAGTGTACTAAAAAAGAATTAAAATTGTCATACATGTATGCAGAAGAAGAATGGATGCCTTGGTATTTGTGTACATATTTTGAAGTCTCATCTCCAAGAAGACGGTTCAATTTTTTCCTTAAATTTCTTACTCACCTGACTTTGACTAAGAACTAGCCGGTGTACATTCATATTGTTTACTGTATTTCTTTACGGTAATTTTGTTGCTTGTCTGTTTGTTGAACAACAGGATAATTTGGTTGCAGGGCACATTGTAGTTCAACAAACCAAAAACACACTGCTGGAGATCTGTAAATAAATTTCTGTCCTCGTCGTAAGTAGTGTGTTTATGTCAATAAGTTCACTCAGCCACCAGTTCTTTTATTTCAGTTTCTTTCATTGTTAATTGAGCTTTTTATTGGTGTTTTGTTCCTTGAAACGGGCTCCAGATCTGGAGTTACAGTGAAACAAGGCATTATTGAGGTGGCGTGAATCAAATCTGATTCTAGAAAATTCCAAAGATCTGTAAGAATGTCCCAAATCAAGGTCCCTTTCCTGTTGCAGTAGTCAAAACATTTGATTTCTCCACCAATTTACCACCATATTTATTTTAAAATGTTACTTGTTTTACACTCTTTTCTTATTTGGTTTTTTACAGCTTGCTTAGGCTGTGGATATGTGTCCATTATTAAAGGCCTTAGGGCAATGTATATATGTTTGTAATCTACACATTTATACTCTTTGTCATGCTTTTGTGGAGTGTAATTTTCGAGCTATATTAAATTATATGTGCGTTTTGTCATTGTATTTATTTTTAATCAAAAGTAAGAATTATCACAAAGATAACGGTTCATGTGTTACACTAAGCAATAACGCTTTACAACCTATTATCTGCCCCTGAATTTCTCTACGGAGATTGAACATTGAGGATCAGCCATCATCGTTTTTAAAGGGAGCGCTTAAGTTTGACCTAGATAAATGCGCGCATTTCTTTTGTTCGGACCATCTCTTGCAATTTTTATAAGAAGAATAAATTTTGATTCAGGTGCGCCTCAACGATTTTTGCATTTTTTCTTCTTATCCTAGTTTAATTACTTAATTATTACGCAGTGTGACAATGTGTACTCCCGGTCTCGCGCTAGCGCGTGCAAAAAGCCACTTCCAGCAAACAAATGGCTGACTTTACAATGTAAAATCCCCGTAGAAAATTAAAAACTTTGCGCAACTTAAAATACATCGTGATTGCTAAAAAGTATTATTGCAACTTGCCTGCACTTTTTTCAATCTACAAAATAAACACTATTTTATAAGAATACGGCACACAGTTTTTCTTCCATAACCTATTTACCCGTTCCAACAAACTCTGACATAGAGTATAGACTAAAAGTGTGAATGAAATATGATATTCTCTATTGTTGTACATATATTATAACCTTATTTTGGTATTGTAAAATATAATTGTAAAGGTAAACATCAGATGCTTTTCAATATTTGTTTTGTTTTGAAAATTTACAAGATAACTTGTTGATGTTTAGCTTACCTGGTTGTAGACTGTGTAAGCTTTTGTCATCACTTAAAATTGCTCATTTGTTACCAGTCAATTAACCAATATGCTGCTCTTTTTCTGTTTTTGGAATTTTGAAACATTCTCAGAAAGTACAAGAAATAAAAAACCTTATCTAAGTTATCTGTGTGAAGCCATTTATAACATTTCCTAATCTTTTGTTCTGATTGGACATCTCTGAAAAGGCTAAGCTGATATAGCTTAACTTGACAATTTCTCTCTTTAAGTAATCCAAAGTTTAATTACAAAATTTTGACAATCTCTTTCTGTGAAGACTGAGTGGGGGTATTATTTTAAGCCTTTTAGCAGATCATTTTATTTTAACAAATTCTCTCATAAAAAATGAAAAAGGTTATGAACTGATTATATGAGTATGAAAATGTTATATCATGTAATTGTTCACTTAGGGGTAGACAAGTTGTTGGTGGCATGCGCAGGGAAAAATCACACATGTATTGATGTCGTGAGCAGGTTTGGTATTTTATTTTTAGCATGCACAATATCACTTGCATGTAGCTTTTTATCCTTTGTGGTGTATGTTGAGATTGCCAACCCTTTCTATTTAAATACATTGAATTTTAAGAGTCTTTTTTTGAGGTGTAATAGTTTTTATTTTAGTAAGACCAAACAAATAAATGTCTGTTTAAGGTTACCAGACTCTCCCTTAATTTTGAACAGTGACCCTTCATAAAACAGTTGAAAAAATCTAAGCTCTACTGACCTGGGTGGGTGGTTAGGGTGGTATAAATGCAACCTAAAGGAGAGTCCGATAAATATGATTGATTTCAGATTTTGCTAATGTTAAAGTAAAATAAAAAATGAGATCAATTTACTGACCTACCTTTGCTATTTTTTTTCAACATGTAACCTTTATCAGACGTTTATATAATTTTTGTGTAATACTGATAAAATCCACTTTAACTGTTTTCATTTTTATTGTTAAGTTCTTAAATTTAGAATAGGTGGTTTGGTTTATAAACAGTCTTGCACTTTGTCCTCCTACAGCAATGTAGAAAAGAGAACATAATGCAATGCTTGGTGTCAGTCCATCTATGTGTCCCTCTGATTGTCCATTCAAGTTGTAAACACTCCAACATTAACTGTTCTTGAGAGATTTTGAATAAATTCATATGGAAGTTTTTATCAAAAATACATTGAATGAGTTTGAAAACATGCAGTTTTAATTTGAATTTTGTTTGGTCCTAGGAAGTATAAATTATGTGAAAAATTGTCTGGTAAGTGTGGGTACTCCAACAAGTCCTGACAGATATTGGTGAAATTTACATGAATCTTTTTTATTCACAATTTCTTGATCACGTTGAAGGCGAAATCTAATCTAAAGTTATAATTTCTAATACAACAGTGTTTGTAACAATGATTATGATTAGATGACATTTCAATTTTCAATCGCATCAAATGCATGATTGATGCCATCATTTCTTTATTTAAAATGATTGGATTGAACATAATTTTATTCATATGCATTAGAAAAGAGTTACATATAATAGTGTTGTATTTCAAGATTTTCTGGCATCAATTTTGATTTGATTGTCACAAATATCTGTTTATTGGCTATGCTGATGCATCACTCACTTTGGGACAATCAAATCATCAATTGATGCTGACAATCTTTTAATACAATACTGTTAACTCTAAAAGGAGTTATGGTCCTGGGAAATTTACCTATGTAAAAAAATGCAACAGTTTTTGTGGGGTTTGAATAAATATTTTAAATGTTTTATCAGTTAAACAGAATTTTATTAACTGAAATTGGCAGATTTTCTCTTCCTTTAAGTTAATCATTTCTTAAACTGAGAAAATTAAAATACCAAACAAAATAACACTTGCTTCAAAATAATTAAGACATATATTGCAAGTCATCATTAACTAAGTTTTAGTCTGTTAAAACCTAATTGTATGATTTTTTGGTAAAATTTCTTATTTACTTTAAGAATATGGTTTATGGAAATCATTTGCTTTTAACCATTTCAAATTATCTATTATTGAAATCTTGTGGAAGCAAAACTAACGAAATAGTTCATATAACAGTGGCTTTGCCGAAGAAATGTAAATGACATGTAGATAACCATGCAACCTGTTAAGCATAAAAACAAAACATCCAGGATAAAATAGCGGATTTGACAGGGGCTGTGGGTTGGCAGACTCTTTAATATTGGTTGTATTTTAATGATGCACTATTTTGTTTCAGGTATATTTACAACCATATCACTACTATTACTGCCTGGACTTCTTTCACTTAAAACTTTTAACTACAAACTATCATTTCTCAACGTGGTGTCTTCTGCGTGTTTCTGTTTATAACTTTAACAGCTTGTCACATCTTTAATATGCATGCATTTTATATGAATTTTTTTCAGTCAGTTATGTAGATAATTGCTGTAAAAACTTTCAAGTGCAGGATATAAATTTTTGAACATATTAATTTAGGTCAATACAGGTTACAACAATTAAATTCCCAGGAGCTTGACTTTGTTTGTATGTGAATGTCAGACAGACTGCACTCCAACCACAAGAAAAACTGAAAGAATTTACAAATCTAGAGGTCCTTACATTTTATTTTAATTTAAAAATGATGACTCATCTTGTCGAAAACTGCTTGCTTTATTGGAACTAATGTTAAATTGAATGTCAACTTTGTTTTAATTGGCAACTGTATACTAGATGAGTGATAACAGGCTCCTAGAAGCCTCTATTCTTTTTTTTCGAAAAACCTCATTTATTTTTATTTGGGACCTGAAAATAGATACAGGAGGACCTGAGAACAAGAGAAATAATTTGTTTGGCCTAATTGCTAAAAAACTTTACTAAGCACTTGTATAAAATTTGCTACTCTTAAAGTCTTCAACATTGAAATAATATTATTTTATGTCCAGCATCTGGTTCAGTTCCATTATATGTACCTAATACACATGTATTAAAAACAAAAACCATATTTAAAATTCATGAATTTAAATAAATTAATTCACACCAGGAATTTTTTCCTCAGACTACCTTTAGGTTTGTTTCTGAGTGATCTAGTCCAGTCATGCAAAACATACGTTTCAAACTATGCCAGCATTAATTTTATTTTATGACACTGGTGTGAAATATCTCCCTTTGTTTATTTGTTTATTGAATAAAAATATGTGACATTCAAAAGTCATACCCAAAGCTAGTATTTCCCACTTAACTTCAGTATATTCTTAAGAAAAATATTTATAAAAACAAAAGGTATAGCTGTAATAAATAAATATTATTTTGAAGTTAAGGATGTGAGCTTTTGGCATAAACAGAAATCACTAGGAAAACTTATTCCGTTATTTGGATGGTGATCCTGAATTTTCATTTTTTGTTTTGTTAATTAATGTTTAAAGTACTTGCACACAAATTATAAGTCAAATCCTATGAAGTTATTTTTTGGACTTAGGAACAACCTTAAATACCTTTCTGTTTTATGACGCCGTAAGTTGTGTCCTTTCATATGTAATTGTCAGAAGTACATCAACTGCACATACATGTTATATAAAAATAGACAGGATCATGGCCCAATTTTTGTAGTAATTGGTGACAGTAGTTGTAAATAATGGTTTTGGAATTAAAAAAAGTGCAACTGTCATACAGTTTAATTTGTATTACTTTCATGGTTAAGTGACATAAATGTAATAGTACTTGGCAGGATTGCTCAGCTATGATTTTTAAGTCTGTATCAAAATTTATAAATGAACATGCTTAAACAGAAAATGTGTGACCCATTTGATTTACAGTCCTGGATTTTATAGTCATAATTGAAATGCTGGGAAAAAAACCCAATGGAATTAGCTGCATGTAGTTTTGGACAGACCAGATCAGTGCACACAACTCAATAAACACAACATAGACATAAAGGATAAATCCATGTTGAATAATATTTCAAGTCACTCAGAGCACTTGGTTAAATAACTATATTTTTTTTAAAAATCTAAATATAAATAGAATAAACCTACTGACTGAGGACCCAATCTCAGCTCATTGCTCCCGTAAAATGAAACTGGTTGAAAATTATTTTAAATCCGAAAAGCATTTAATAAATTTAATATTTGACTTTCTCCTTTTTTCACACGAGGAAAAGATTCTCCATTCATTAGAAAACTGCTACATGGAGAGATTGGGTACTTAGGAGATCAACCAGTACCTTTTAACATAAAAAAAAAATCTGAATAATAAAAATAAGAGATGAAATATGTATAATTAAAATAGTGGTCTACTCTATATCAAATACATCTGTTTCATTACTAGTGTGTGTAGAAACATATAGGAACAGGAAACACATTACATTTTGCATGGCAATGGAGTCAGTCTTAAAAGTTTGTATTGATCTTTTTCAGACCAAAACCAATGAGATTTTCTACCATGAGATCTTCTGTCTCCTGAGTGACAAAAACCAGTATTTTCTCGCCTCAGTAGTGTTGTCAAGTTCTGTCCAGTACAGAGACAGAAAAACTTGCCTTCAATCGATGTAGTAGTGCATTTATACCATGATGAACATAATTTTGGTATTTTGTAAATTATCATGTTTTTAATTTACATTAATGAATGATGTTATTTAAACAAAGTACTATATTACATTTTCAGATGAATTTTATCTACTGTGATATCATCTTTATCACCCTTTGAAAAATAACTTTTCAAATGCTTTTTATCATGTTACTCTCTTCATGTACGTTTTAGGAACTGAGTCTCTAATTTTGGAAAAATCCTTTGAGGGAATCTTCATGAATTTTATAAAAGATGAAATGTAAAAATGTTCCGGTAACTTTGGTTTATTTCAGATTTTTCAGACAACCCCTTAGTTTTTCTCCACTCCTTTGGAAAATTGGAAAATTTTTGCTAAAAAAATTTGTGAATTTTAGAAAATAAAAAATATTTGGATAGATTTTATATCTATTGGCAATTATTTATACACAATGTCAGTAAAAATAGGCTTGGAGATACCAGAAATGCAATAATTTAGACATTGTTGGAACTTTAATTTTTCACAATATTTTCACATGAGCACAAGAATTCAACAACACCTGTAATATTTTGAACACTAAATTTAGTTTTTGGTAAGATAGTTAAATGTCTTTCTTAATTTCCCTTTTGGATTTTGTTATTGCTTTAAGGATGAACAGTCCAAATGGGAGACTCAGCTCATGAAACATACATTAGTAAGCCTTTGTTACACAGACTTATTCAGTAGAAAGTAATATGATTTACAATGTTTCCTGAAAAATCCAAATTTGAATTTGGTTTATTTCTAAAAAAATGTGGAATAATTCTGTCATTAACCAAGCCCGATTTCATATTACACATGGCTTTGTAAAATCTCAACATTAGTGTGGTTCTCAAAGGGGTTCCTTTTCATGTGGTTATGCTGGTATATTAGAGCTTACATGTTTGAACTATTTTACATAAACACTTAAAGAAAGATTTTTTCACAGGTCAGTTTTAAACTGTTCTGTTATTCACAAATTACTTGAGGGCTGCCTTTGTGTCTTCACATAATTATTCCCTACTATCCTGCAAAGCTTACCGAAGAAATGAAAAGCACACAATTTTCCTAGACTGCATTGATAAATACTTAAGCCCAGATTTCCACATTTTCTGTTCCCTGTACCATTTCTAATTTTATTATTATAAATTTTATTCTTATGATTTTGAATTCTTTCTTCTTGTGTTTGGCAAGCAGAATCACATTTGTTAAGTTGGAGCAGTCAACCACAGTTGGTAATGTTTTCATCTGTCAGTAATATATTTTTCATGCAGATGAATTAGTGCATTGTGTATTGCAAGTTGCAACCCAGTATTTAATCAATGGATTACCAGCACAGATTTAATCTCTTCTGACAATCTTTGTGGATACAACATATATGTATCTTTTTATCTATGTTGATAAGAAAATGTAAAAGTCTTGTTTTGTGATATTAAAAAATACCTGCGATTTTATGCCTCGTTCACACGGACATATAATGGGAATTGAATGCACATTTGAATGCCAATTGACGATGTCAAAGACGTTCACACGTATGTCAAAGCAAATTCAATGCATATTGAAAACATTGAAATATTTGCTCGATGCACATTCGATAATGCAAATTAATTCACATTAGGTGTGAACAGGGCATAAGTTACAATAAAGCAATGAAGATACATCAGTAAATCTCAAGGATGTTCACATTTACAAATACATGAGACAGAGATCTCATACAGGTCTATACAAGGCTTTCAACAAAATTAAGAGTAAAACTTCTTGATGTGAGCTTTAAATTCACTAAAGTAAATAAAGATTTTTTTTTTCCATTTTGAAGGAACTTTTTGACTCAATTAAAAAATTGATTGCATATGACTTTGTTAACATGATTTCATCCGACTTTATTCATCAGAGTAATATATGCTGTTGTATTGTTTATATTTTAATGAAATGGCCTGATATAGTAGCTATACATGTACATTGTTATACATAGATTGACAGTATATTGTGTTGTATGACTATATGATAATATCACTAATTGAACAACTGTGATCTTTTTACTTACTTGGATATTTTACCTTTATCATCTAACATGGTTCCTGTAGGGATTTTGTTTATTGATTCTATTTATATTTTAATGGAAGCTGAATTATTTATTTTTTTTGTTTTGTTTTGATTGATGTTTAATACTTTTAATAAATAATTACAGATGAACAGTGACGGTTTATGTTATTTGTCAAATAATCATTTAGGGACAATTTTTGTCTCACCGGCCACTTTTAGTTGTGGCTGATAAATTCAGTTTCAATATAGTCAGAAAAGCGAGGCATAGGTATAACTCCCTGTCAGTACCAGCTTTAACTTTGTTATTAGCTTTATATTTCTCTGATATATAAAAATAGGAGATGTGGCATGATTGTCCATGAGACAGCCACCCACTAAATGACAGTAGAATTTAAATTTC
>JARWCS010000006.1:481503-496473 GCA_034783895.1 Geukensia demissa | reverse complement strand
TTTAATGTCTTTGGTTTGACCCGGCCGGGGATCGAACCCACGACCTTCCGCACTCGAGGCGAGCACGCTAACTATTACACCACCGAAGCGGTTAATTTTCTAAAGAAATTTTCTTGCATTAACTATACAGAAAAATACTCTGGCCGGTATTCAAATCCCAGTCCCCACAGAAAATCAAATGTCCGTGCCTTGAGATGATTTCATTGGAAAATATTTCTCAGATGGCGTAATTCTATTTCATCAAATTACGCGAAGCGTCGGGAGCTCATTTATTACTTTGTATGTATTTCATCATTAAAAATTGTTGACCATATTCATTGCCATCTCACAATCGTTAATTCCAAAAGTAACAACTTGTTCACAACCCATCACATCTAATTGTACAAGTACATACACATAACAGTTAAAGAAAGTTAGAGTTCATTGTCTCCCTTTGCAGAAACTTCGCCTCGAGAAATAGTTTCTGTATATATTTTTGAACTACTGATGACCAAGACAGGTAATGAACAAAAAGTCAGTTGTTTCGCCCGCTTTTCATATTCGTTAAAATTTTAATACAAATCTGTGATGAGACTAGGTGATCTTCAGCACCCTTAAAGTCCCATGCGACTTTTTATATCATACATATAGTTTGCATAATTATAATTCAATCAAATATAAATTTAAAAAAGCTTAGAGACACCAGGGACGTACAAAGATGTCTCTATATACGTCCCTGGAGACAGCAAATTTAAAGGAAGAAAATAGCAAGACAACGAAAGCTAAGAAAATAGCAAGTCAGCGAAAGCTGACAGGTCTAATGACGCAGTTATTTCATTAAGATAATAAGATTCTATAACATCTAACGACTAAAGATCGATGAGACCAATTAAGAAAATCAATCGATTATATATCTACAGTTTGTCGTAGGTATAGTCAGTTTGCGCGGTTACCCATATCAGGTTCAAGTCAGATGTTATATACGATCAATACACCCGTAAATTTGTCTGAATATAAATTGCCTTTGCATTGTTGAATTAATTTTAACAGACTTTGAATTCCTAGGACTAAATTTCTTGACAACAGTTTTGTGTCACAGATATAAAACCATGCATATGCGATCATATACCACTTGGGTGCAACAATGTAAAATATATAAAGTTACGGAAAGTTCCCCCTCAGTCTAAAATCGTAGATTTTTAAATATATATTTGTCATAAGTCAACTTCTCAATTGAACCAAATGAAAGGCCCCCAGCGGGCATAGCAAATCTTGATAAAATTCAAACACATTTTAGAGTCAGCCAGTCAAGACAAGAGGTATGCAGAAAGCTACTAGTAACATAAACATGGTGTGCTTAACAGCAGGTTGGATGAGGATTGATTCAGAACCAAATTAAGCAAAAATATTAATAGGTTCGTTTGTTCTGTTTTTAAGGTAAAACTGCTTGGCAGATAACGGGTCTCTCTAATTATTATTTTTTGACATTTTCCGCGTGTTAAAAGCCATGAAGAAATGTATAGAATTTTTTTTAAACTTAACAATTTGCTTCTTAAGGTGTACTTAAGGTGTATTAAATAATAATGAAAAGAGATTTAAGTGTCAGTTGTGAGCAAAATATTATAATGCATTAAAATATGAAAAATTTTAAAACCAGCGGATTTCGAAAACATTATCAAAACATGAGAAGCAAACGTTGTTTAAATACATGAGAACCTCGGTTTTTGTTGTGGAAAAAATTGTCACTCTATAATTTGCCAATTATTGATATTAATAAGTTAAGTCAGTCTTAAGGAAACAGTTCAGCATTCTAGCCTTTAATATGTCTGTGGCTTTCATCAGTCGTTTGCCGAGTTTTCATCTGTTATATATACATGAAAACTGCTTCAAATGTATATATAGAAGATCTTACATTGTTTGCCATTGATAAACTTATTTTCTACAATCTATATAGTTGCCTTGGACTTTGAAGGCCTTTAGAAAATATGATTATCAATGTTTTAACATTGTAAGATTCTTTTGTCCTAATCCTTTAATGGGGTGATTTCGCGTTCTTATTAAAAACATTATCTGAAAACGACGTTGTCAACCAGCGTCCGCTTCTTTAAAAACTGACTCACAGGCGTGAAAACCGGTCGTGAAAACCGCATTAAATTTGGAGAAAGATTGGTTATGCTCCAAGGCTTGTTATGATTCAATTTATTCAGCATACAAACTAAAACCGTCTCCACAAGGCAGAAGAGGTTTCGGGTCAACTCGAATATGAGGACACACAATCCTGCCTTCGTAAGATAATTATCTCAAGAGGGGTTTTCAGTGTACGTAGTGTTGTGTGTTCTATGTTTGTTTCTCGTTTCATTTTGTTGGGCATGGCCTTGTCTGTCTTCCGACTTAACGATTTCTGTCTGACCCTTTGGTATATATCTTCGAATTCCTTTTTAACAGCCCCGAAAAGGCGCAAGCTTTCCTTATCGGTCCGTGTAGAAGCCGTATCAAAATATATTTGACATTAAATTATTTGGTGGAATCCTCTAGTGGTTGATATGTATTTTTATACGACCGCAAAAAAAAAAAAAAAAAAATGCGATCGCATATTGGTATGGTGCTGTCATCGACGTCGTAGGCATGTGCATGTAGACTGGTTGGTTTAAATACATGCAGATGAGAAATTTTTGTTTTTTTTTCGATTTTGATGGTGCTTTTTCATTTGACTCACGAGAGCTTTCGTTAGTATGTCAATGGATTTTCTCAATCACATACCGTTTTCTTGATACATAATTCAAATTCAATTATTCCAATTAGGGCCCACAAGGGGCAATATGTAAGAGTACAGTTACACAATAAACTGAGGGAAAGAATTGCTTGATTGATAGAAAGACACAATACATTCACATAGAAAATTAAATATAATAATATTCAATATATGGGTATAAAACAAGATGTTTTTAACATCATAGTAATTTATACTTAATATATAAATATACCTCATGGCATATTATAGTGGTCAAAGTTGAAGAAAAATGAAATTTCGCAGGATATGGAAAATTTTTTCGTGTTTTTGTTTATTTTAGATTTTTTTTTCGGGGGGGGGGGTATAAAAAGGATCGAAGGGCCAAGAAGTGCAATAATCTTCCGGGGATAAGAGATTTTTATTTTTTTTATCGGACTTGATTGTTTGTTTTTCATTGGATTCGCCTCGCTGATAGAATTTGGGAGCTATTCACCATATTTTCTGTATCTCTTACCGTTTTTTAGATAAAAGATGTCAATATGACCGAAAAATGCAATTTCCTGTGTCCAGCACACAAGTGTGTCCATCATAATGCTGTGCCCACACCATAGTGCTCATTTGTTCAACGGGCTTGCGTAGCAATTTGACGGCAAAGTGACGGTCTATGTAATTTGTCAAATATTTCATTGTAACCTATTAACATCGTTGGTCCTGTCTAAGACTATGGTAGTCTCAAGTACCGCTTAGAGACAGCAAAATATCTTAAATGTACCTCTAATGATCGTCCTGGAATCCGAACAATTGATGAATTTATATAATGTGTATTCAACTGAAAAAAATCTTACTGAGTATAGTGGTTAAGTATCACGACAGTTTCAAATGTCTGTTTATATATATAGCTGCAGCTTGGCACGAACCTATTACTAAATAGGAACAAAGAACCTGCCAAAAATTCTGTTAATTTAATGACATAATATCACAACAATTATCTAAGCGTTACAGATCTCAAATGATAATCCTTTTAAATTCAAAGAGGAACACACAAAACGTAAAATTTGTGTTTGCAACTCCCTAAGCTTGTAAAGAAAGTGAGTCCGCCATTTCCCCTGTTTAAAAAGGTCCCATTGATTGCACTTTCAATGCGGTTAGAAAAATGTCAACAAACTATCTAAGTGTTGAGGAAATCATCAAATTTTATAAAGGGAAACTTTGCACACTTCAACCAGTTGACATAATTGTAAGCAATTAAAAAATATAGGAGTTCCTCATTTCTTATAACAAAAAATGACGTATTCTTATTAAACCGTGGTGTAAACATTTTTGTTTTGAAATTTTTAAACGTATTTATATTCTTTATTGTGTATTTAAAAGCGAAAAATAAGTAGTGAAAAGAATTATTTACATTGACTACATATATATATATGCGTCACATACTGAAAGACGTTTGCTAACCCAAATGTTATTTATCTACTGAGATCTTTAAATGATTCTTTGTTTACACAGTATGAATTAACTTCGAATTCGTCATCCATATCTTTTATGCTTCATTACAGCAAATAGGATTATCAGATTTTACCCAAAATAATAGATAAATTTTATTTTTCTTAGGTCATCGAATGTCCCAGGGGGCGGGACAGAGACAACCTACTACACCTAGGAGATCAAGCACACCCGTCCTGTCTCAGACTCTTCCTAGTTCCATGAAATCTCCAAGAAAACTTTCACTTGTATCCAATTCATATCAAAGTGGTCAAAGACCGCCTTCACCTGTGCGCATGCGTAGTGCTTCACCTGGACCTAATCCAAGGAAATTACCCACTCAACCGAATGTTAATTTATCTGGAAGTAGTAGCAAATCTAGTTTGTCATCAAATTCTAGTGCAAATGGATCTAAGACTAATTCAATTCCCAACCAATCTCCGGCAAACAATAGACTAACTTCTCCATCACCAGTTCCGACTTCTACAAAAACTTTGCGAACACAAGGATTAGCGAACAACAGGCCATCATCTCCGATTAAAAGATGTACTTCACCGGCACCTGCCAAAAGGTGCACCTCACCTAGTCCGGCCAGAAAAACTCAGACACCAACCAAACATAAGATAATCGCTACTTCAAGGTAAGATCGTATTAATATGTCTTGAAAATTTACCATTTTTGAATGGTATTTACTTGAATAAACTTTTTGTAAAAGAACGGTTAAATTTGAAATATTTCAGGTGTTAAATGAATTGACAAACAACCGTAACAGGGTAAACAAAGGATATTAAAGCAATCCATAAATGGAGTTTTATGCAAAAAACTGAAGCAAGTTGAAACACTGACCAGAAATTATACGAGGAAACTTAATGCTTAAATTAGTTCTATTATATTGATTAATTGGATTGTACCCCAAAAAGGCTTATACAGGTTAATCAAATTGTATGTTTGTTTTTACTGTAGTACACAACTGCGATGGAATTCGATTTAAATCTATTTGTTATAGACATGTTCAAACTTATACATATTATTTTGTAATATTACCTGTTAGTATTTTCCCTTTAAATGTGACATTTTATTAATATTATGAAATATGACCCGTTCTATGTCAAAAACAATGAATAATTCACCAACAAAATTGATTTATAAAAGCCATCGGTTACGATACTTTACGGGAAAATTATAAACCATATGCCAAATCAAACACTTATTAACATTAAGTTTAGTGGTGTTCGTGTGCATTTTATTTACAAACTATATATGCAGTGGTATAGCAAAAAACAAAGCTGGGTAACGGACATCTTTATAGCAAGTTGCACCCGACATATATACAGTAATTGCTGACATTTGACCTGTTGTAATAAAAGGATATCTCCACAACAATGCCACTTAATCCAGCAATTAGATAAGAATTCTGACTAAAACAGTTCCACTGACGTTTTTAGGATTGATCGATCGATTCTATACCTTTTCACGTTCAATCTGTTATTAGTCGGTATGTAGACAGTGAACAACAGAGAAATTTATCATCGATTATATTATATTGAATTTACATTGTGTAACTGTTGTTTAGTTGTCCAGAATAAAGGTTGAACTATATTTGACTTAAAATTTGCATAATTAATGTTATATTGCTAATGGACGCCAAATGAATTTGCCAGGACTTAAATGAAAGTTCAAAAAAGTTCATCAATAGTAAATTGTATATTGGAATTCCAGTTTTTTTACCCAGTTTAATAATGCTTTAGTTGTGTTTGGTGTTTTGTGGGCTGTTTATTCGAAAATTTATAACAACAGCCAGCTCTCTCAATCAGATATCAGAAATAATTTTCCCAGGGGACACGAGAGAAAACCGTAAAGTCAACCATGACGCTGGACATGGAAAACCCGACATTAACAAAGAACCACGAGAAAAAGACAAATCTAAAACTACGAAAACGAAAATGTTTGAATGGAAAATACGGACCACACCAAAAAAGAAAAGAAAAAACGCTAATAAATAAGTTTGGCGTAACACCAAAAAAATAAACTACAAATAAGTTAAAAAAAATGGATCGAAACTGCTTTAAACTACCGTGTTTGATGTCTGTCACTTCAACAGGAATTATTGGTCGGTTTTTGTAACGTAGGCTTAGTCAATAGTTAACAATCTGTTTTTTTTTCTACCAGTGAAACATATACAGGGGAAAATGGTTCTTCTCATTTCCACCATGAGTAAATTAAAGTTTTAATACTCTAACAGTAGGCACTTTGCCTGCTGAATTTTCTCGTTATTTTTTAATATTTATAAATGAAATCCTTTTGTTTTAAGCAAAAACATTACGATAGTGGAACAAAACGTAAATTAGTTTTTGCTGTACACTAAGTATCGATGAAAAATATTAAGACCAGATATTCTCCGGGACAAAATACGCTTATGCCGTTGATTGTACTTTTAATCATAAATCTGGTTAATATTATTAAAATTATCATTACAGAAATATTGAGGTTATCCGGATAATAGCATAACTTCATTACAGATTAGCCCTAGATTAAAACACAAGACATTGTTCGGTTAATTGGTTTATCCTAGACTCATGCAGATTATAAATTTTTGCTTTGTGACTTTGACGAAATTACTTTGTTAATATCAAATTTAAAATTTTGTATTGTGACTGTGTAATTGAAATCAGAGAACAAGTTTGTCCTTAAACAGGTATACAGGGGTAGGTTGTCCTGGTGTAATTTGGCCCCTATCCAGTTTCAATCTTTATATTGAATTTTTAAGTGCCATTTTATACTAATATATCTCGAATAACCCCCTTGTTAGTGGTAAGTAAAATTTTATGACTGTCGTGTTTGCCGTGATCATTCTTTTATTTATTAAACCGCGAATTTACCGACCGATAATTACTGTATTTATACCAGATATATTCTTATACATCTGAAAACGAAAGTTCAGTAGGTTATATGTTTTGAAAACTTTATAAAGGATTTTCTGTTTAAATAAGTTTAATTATCTATTGGGAAATATATATTCTGAAAATAATTTTTAAAAGACCATTGCAAAGCAGATTTTATGCACGACATCTTAAGGGTGACCCAGGATACTTTAGTTACAAAAACATCTGATGATGAGTCAAAATATAAAGTTATAATAAAGGCAGCTTGTTCACGAATATTCTTTTGAATCATATTTTATGCATGACATCTTAAGGGTATACATAGCAAAACATCTAAGGATACATAATACTAATATAAAAATAGGAGATGTGGCATGATTGTCCATGAGACAGCCACCCACCAAAATGACCGGCGAATTATGCAACTTGTTCATTTATTTACTTTCAGCTTCAAACTTGACCCATCAGTTTTTTACAAAGTATTTTTATATAAATCCTCAACATCTTATAACCTCCGTTTAATTGCTCGAATCTAATACATGAAGTCGGCCGTTATGATGGTAATTTTATAGTACACTAAACACACGGTAGTACCCTAGCTGCCCAGGGGTGTTGATTGTATTAGTCATTTTCTTTGCATTGGTTGTCCAGATTAGGTTCAGAGTACATTACATATATAAAAACAAAACAGTGAAGCCTATATATTCAGTAAAGTTAGGAATGTAGTCATTGATGTTTCACATAGCTTAATGTTGCTTCTTTTATGTTTTAGATCTACACCGAATACACCCGGCGTACAACGTCGGCAGTTGCCACAGCCTAAAATGGATTCTTGCGGAAGTAGTGAAAGATCAGATTCCACGATCGGATCGGTTCCGAGTATGGACCAAATAAGTACTATGACTTTGGATGAGTTTAAAAATTTATTAAGCAATGCACTGTCTGTTCCAAATGGCAATACATCCGAGACTAGCCTGGATTCACCACGATCACAGAGTAGTACAGATAGTTACAGGAATTACTCTCTTAATACTTCTTCAAAAAAGCCACCGGTATCTGATCAGTCGAAGCATAAAACACAATTAAAGACCGGTTCAAGTGTTTCTAAAAGTTTTGATGCTAATTACAGAAATGTAAAAAATCACACTATTCTTGAAAAACCAGAAATTCCAGAAAAACCCAAAAAGATACTCGCTTCGACATCAACATGGAATAGACCAAAGACACCAACTAACTCATCAAGACCAAAAACACCAGTTTCCTCCGTCTCCGTAACAAACAGACCGAAAACACCAGTGACGTCATCACGTCCAAAAACACCAGTATCGTCTGCTAGGCCAAAAACACCAACAACATTAGCTAAGGCTAGCACAATTGATCCTTCATCAAAAAGTGTTTCCTCTGTAAAAAATTCAAAGAACTGCCCAGATAAAAATGCTGAAGTCAACAGTAGCAGTGAAGTCAACTCATCACAAAACTTGTCTATTAAAAACGCATTATATTCAAAGACAAACCCAGAAAGAATTCTCGAAAGTAATTTGTCGGGGAGAACTAGAGATGAAATAAATAATGTGAGAAACCCAAATTTTGATCCCAGTGTTGACACAAACATAAATAGTCAGGTGAACACTTCACGTAATATAACATCAATGGGAAGCTTTACTGGAATGATAGCATCTAGATTCTCGCAAGAGGACAACAAACAGGCAACCCCAATTCAAATTTCATCATTCAGAACTAGTACGGATTTCAAATCAATAAAAAATGAAACGAACTCGCCAGTATACTCAAACAGATCTAGTAGTGTTACAATGAAAAGTGAAGGTTTATATCTGTCGTCGAAAGACGAGGATAAACCGAATGTAGGGTATGTAACTATCAATGCTGAGGATAATGAATATTCATACCGGAAACCCAATGGAAACCATTCTTCGAAGGCATCAAATAGTGTCGTAGAGCACCTACAAAGTAAGCTTGGGTTAACGGATAGTGGTAACAATCTTTCAAGTGCAATGGAAAGTAAATTTGATTTATTTAAGAAAACTTTTCAGTCAAGCAATGGGACTGACACTCCGTCAAATAACACTTCCGACTTTTTAAGAAACAATCCTTATAATCGACAAAATTCGAATGAACAAAAAGTTTCTGAAAATATCTTGCCAGAAAAGAAAAGTGAAACTACCAACTCTGAATGTGAACGTAGGAGTAGTTTACAATCTTCACTTCCTAGACCGTCTACGCCTTCAGGGCGATGTACTCCATCTCTCATACCTAGACCAGCAACTCCAGTAGGAAATATAAAAGAAATTAAAGAAAAGGCTGAAAAGCTAATCAATGAAGATCTCTCGAGTGTGACTAAGTCTATAGAGCACCTAACATCATCAATTATGACAGAACAGACTTCACTATCGAGCAATGAAGCTCCTTCTCGAAAACCGAATAATACTACCGAAAGTTTCACGTCGTCTTCTAAACATATTCCGTCTTTGCATAGTTCAAATTCTCTTCCCTCTAATTCGAACTCTGGAAGACCACCAACACCTCGCAAGTCCAATATTCTTGTCAAGGCTCAGACATCATCATCAACTAACTCATTGGGATCATACACTAGTCAATTTATGCAAAGAAGGGCTATGACACCTGGGCCTAGCAAGACTGAGACTAAGTTTGAACCGGCTCGCAGATCAATTACACCTGGTCCAAATGACAGAGAAAATTCTCTAAGACGGTCTGAAAATTTTGAAATGGATTTATGTGAATCAAAACCACCATCTGTTTATGCCCAAAATACAACAAGTTCAAAGGGGAGTGAAAACCGACAGAGTAGGACTGTTCCATCAAGCCCAGTCGTGCAAAGACGACCTAGAACTCCGAGTGCAGAACCTCGGTCCCTCTCTAGACAAGGCGCGGTTGACGATGAGACTCTGATAAATGTCGACAGAAGCAATGGACAGCATAGCATTAGTGTTCAGAAAAGTGGAGAGACTGCATATAAAAGTCCCAAACCTGCTTCTAGTCGCATTTTAGCTCGATCTCCGGCAGCAGGAAGACCAAAACAAAATGAAAATAACAATTCAGAACGAAATAAATTACGATCACGAAGCGTTGACATAACTCAACAACATTCACGCAGTCAAAGTATCGACAGAAGTGGAAACAAAAGCGAGTCTGGGGAGGTCGTACTAACTGTTACTCGAGGGGAAGGATCACACACGGTCAATAAGAGGACGGAGGCTTGGGTTGAAGATGCAGCAAAAACGGTTGCAAAAACACGCCATGGGTCAAAGTTGAATAAATCTTTATCACATGGTTACCAACGCTCAAAAACACCAAGCCCTATGGACATGCGCAACAATCAGTCACGTTCGTTAGAGGAGATAAAAGCAGCTTTGTCATTGCCGATAAATGGCGTTACTATTAACACCGAAGCTCTGGATGCACCGCCAGAGGACCCCGAAATGTATGCTACTATGGATAAACTTTTCGAGGAAATGAGAAAGAAAGAATTGCGAGCGTCGGTGAACGAGACACCAGGAATTCCTCAAAAAGATGTACCAAACGGAATAAATGATGACGAATACTCATTAGATAGCAATGAAAATGTAAAACGAAAAGTTTCAGTGACTTCTAAGACTTCTAGCAGACAATCAACACCTTCACGGGAGTCAGTTGTAAGTACTCCGTCGCGACCGAAGACTCCATCAATGTCTCGTTCAAGCTCAACTTCACAACCGATTAACAGACCGGCGTCAACACCTCCCCGGCCTTGTACTCCAACAAGGTCTAAAACTTCATCTCGGCGTTCAAGTATGCAGTCCGATGAATCCTCCTCTTCTGGTCAAGTTAAGAGGTCAAACATAAACCATGCTACGGTTTTAGTGTCTAAAATTAAAGAAATTTTGAATGTTAAGCCGCGAAAGGATGTTGTTGAAGGACCCAAAACAAGAATACCAGCTCCAGCATCTTTGGCTAAAACCGGAAGGTCGAGATCATTTTCTAATTTAAGTGCTTCAACGGACCAAGTCAATCCGTATAGTCGACAATCGTCCGGTAGCAACATGTCAAACGGTGGCATAGATGGTGCAGTGTTTGACGATTATGACGAATGTGGAAACGAGGTTGGATATTATTCCAGAAATAATGGGAGTGACAGTAACTCTGATAAGAGTGATAAATATCGATCGGGATCAGGGTCGAAAACACCTGTACCAAAAATAGCAACTCCTCTGTCCACTGGAAGAACGTCTTTGCTTAACAATCAAAAAGACAATGGACGTTCTTCAAAATTGATACGTGCAGTGTCGGCCTCTAGTCTGTCCAGCACAACATCAAACACGTTATCATATACAGCAGGAGAGGACGATGGATATGTATAGCAAGTATTTTTCAGTCTGTTTTTGTGGGCATTTTGATAAGCGAAATCATTATGTCTTGTCGTTTATGGTCAGTTCAAAATTATCTTCCGCTTGGCACAAACAAGTGCTTAAACAAACGACTTGCATATATCAAAGAAAGCAACAAAAGGTATCTTAATCAGGACAGAAGTGAAATAAATATTTTTTGCTATATTCAGACCTAAAATTACTATAACAACTGCATTGTATTCCTCAGTTTAAAAGAAAATGTTTGTTAGAAGTTACATATTTGTTCAGTGTTCAATTACAAACATAAAGTTTTGGTTACAGATATGGTATACTTTGTATATTGCATTACTCAGTTTTAATTCACTTGAATATTTGTGTGGCCTTTATCTTTAAATTTCAAGGAGGATTATGGTAATTTTCATAAAGTGATATGGCATTAATTTATAATACTTATTATCTTACAAATGAGGGTCAGTTTTAGTTTAAATGGAATTCAAATTTAAAACCAAAACATATTTTGATATTAATATTTACACAAGGGGAATGATTATTGCTTGAATCTTTATTTTCAAAATGTGATTGTCCCCCGAAATCATTACTATATTTTATGTATTATGTATTCTGGCATGTTTAAAGTACCTTTATCTTAAAATTTAATTGTATACTTTCAAAAAGAAACCTTCAATTGATAAAAAGAATCTACATAAACTAGGATTGTCAACGTTTTTGAATTAATACAATATTTTTTGCATATTAAGTACACATGAAAGAACAACAAGAATATGTATAAAATTTTAAATTAAAATTCTAACTGTTTACAACATTTTAAAGATTCCGTTGATTGTTAGGTTTAAATACCTCCACAACCACATGAAATATTCTATGTGATTAGTCAGATAAGTATGTTGAATCTAATTTTTTTAATAGCAGCCAAGTTAGACACCTGCAAATAAAGTAGATATAAGAATCTAAGAAAACCTACGAAAATTCAGAGGAACGATCCAGAGCAATATAGCCTCTTGAGATATAAACATTTGTAAAGGCTCTATAAATTTAAATGTAAATTTAATTTCACAAATTGTTTTTCCGCTGCATATTCAAAGAAAATAAAATGTTCAAATTAAATTATTAACCATCAGCTTGTTTAAACTTGTAATAATCTGTTATCTGTTTCTTTGGCGGTTCTCCGATCGCACTTTAATTCCAGTTCGTATGATGTCAAGAAAAATATCTCATAATCTTGTACTTGGTTAAACAGGGTTTGTACTATCAAGATGAATGATTAGGTTAGGAAGTTATTTTTAAACAAATTAATTTATATATAGATTATTACTTTGAAATAAAACTACAAATATTTGACCTAAAGTAGAATATAAAAAGTGGTGAATATCGATGACGATCTCCAATAATAAAATGTACATTGTTCTATCAAAACTTATGCACTGACCTTATAATGCATTAATCCGACATGTAAAGTTTTAGCCTTGGTAAGGACGTTTAGTGTCACCAGTTGTAAGGATACTTATTTGAAATGAATCAAGCTTAAAGACAATAAACTACTTTTGACGTAAGTTCGATTTAAAATTTAAGGAATCAAGGCCACAGTCACTGTAACTTACACAGTATTTGTTAAGTAATAAAAACTGTACTTTTAAAACCGTTTGTCTTTAATTTGCGAAATGTCATTCACCCTTTTGAAAACAAAAAAAAAACCCGATAATTTTGAAATAACTCCCTGCTTAATTTGTGTTTTATCTTATCTTAAAAAGATAGTTACTGGTTAGTTATGAATATCGAAATCATATGATGTTTTTTTTTTCATTAAAAAAGCAATGTGCTTATTTTTTCACTTAACTTGTCCGACCAATCACATTTTATGCATGTTTAAAATACATTTCCCACTATTTGTATGATGTTTTGCATTATTGCGATTATTGTATCCTGTACCATAGGTATTTCCAGCATTACATTCCGTTTACTTGTTTACTGTTTGTTTGGTGCAAAAATTATAATTGTTGTTGTATGTCTATGCAAGCTTTGAATGACGTTTATTTAATAAGTTACAAAATGGTGTGCATTTTATACCCATTAGTAAACCAGGTATTCTTTGGTTAGTTATAAAACAAAAATGGATGTCACCAAAATTGGATTCTATATTTTATACATATCACTTAACTTCACACTTTCATTATCCATGATAATTCAGTATTTTATTGTAATTAATGATATTTTGTATCAACAAACGTTAAGAATATATGGTTTACTAAGGGATATGAGTATTTATATTTGTAATGTTTAGAATATATTTTTACAAATCATGACGAGTTTGCCTTGGGTGCAAGTTGCTTGTGTGATGTAGTCGTGTATGTAGACTGGTGAGGTAACATTTCAATACAGTATTAGGCATTCTCGACAAATTTAAGGGAAGTAACTCCCACAAAGATGTACATGAAATCCTATTTTAACTTAAAAGCTATGACTGTGATTATTTATTGATGTATTTTTGTGACTGTAAATTAACTGCTGAAATACATTATACATTATTACAAAAGAATTACAGATTGTGTTGTTTATATTTCCACTTTTCCATTGTATATCACAGAAAGGTTTTAATCTTTTCTTCTAAACTTCCATTGTCGCACTCTTGAATTGTTTTTCCTAATGGCATCAGTGTATCTGAGTTAGTTGCAGACTTTGCCGCTTCTTGTATTCACATGACTACTGTTTTAAAAAGATTAAGGATTCCATCAATCTCCGACACAGAGTCTCTTAGCTTCCATTGAACCTCCACTCTTAGTCGACGAAGGAAGTACTATACTCTCTGTTTCGGAGATTGGGATTCCATGACATATGCCGCGCACGACACAGAGGGCGCTTACCATTCAAGATCACCTGACCCTATTGCTATTTTTGAAAGAGGTCGTTGAGTTCGAACAAAGGCGCCTAAAGAAAGGGGGTATATATGCGTACCCGGGAAAAATATAAATGGAGAACACATTGTTTTACCCTATTTTTAGGAAGTCATTTTTGGATGGCTGTCTCAAAGACAATCATACCACATTTCCTTTTTATAAAAACGAGTGGCGATAAGGTAATCTTGATTAATAAGAGAGCTTTTTGATTTTCATGGGACTGTGAAAGAAACTTTGGATTCTGGCCTTTTCATATTTTCGATCCAATCTATTTTTGTAGCGCTTGCGCGTCTGAATATTTTTTTCAATATTCAACACATTTTGAATCCTTAGATATTGCCGACATGCTTTTTTTTCAAACAAAACTTGCATCCTATCTTTTGATATCAAATTTCTTTCATGCCCCCTCGAAATATCAAATAGTGGCTCACTAAGCAGCTCCTGCTACTCTAGTGAGATATAGAAACTCCAGGAGTAATTTTTTTACTAAAAAGACATTACGCAATTGCAGATTGGATGATGTCTCTTGTCTTAACCCAAGACATTACAGCAATCAAAGCGCTGTTCCTTTGCTTGGAATTTACTTGTACATATGAGATTTTTGTGTCATGAATATTTACACC
>JARWCS010000006.1:471023-481403 GCA_034783895.1 Geukensia demissa | reverse complement strand
TTAGAGAGACCACTGGTCAGGAAACTGCAAGTGTTCTGAGTCGAATGCAATCGCCATTTTGCAACTTACGAAATTGAGATATTCCGTTGTCTAAGTGAATGAAATCAGTATTAAAAAAAACCACAGTCACTTGAATTTTGAAAATAATGTAAAAAATTTTTATGTTGGAGCTAACGTTTTTGAAACTTGTGATTGTCACTACACATATATTTTTGTACTTCTTCAGCATTGCACAGATGTGAGGCGAAATTACGTGCAGTAGTGTAGTTAGTTCTGTATTACATAACTGATTGATATTACCAAACTACGGCCTACTACATAGTAATAAATTGATTTATCTGAGAACCGATAAGACTCGGAAGTGCATGTTCATATAATTAAGACCTCAAATTTACTCCTCTTAACCGTAATTTTGTTAGTTGAGTAACAAACAGATCGCTACTGTTCATTTCTTAATAGTACGCTTCCCACTCATAATTAAAAAAAATCATGGGGATTTTCTGAGTTTCCAATGTACGAAGATTTGGTCATTTAACAAAATAAAGAACGTAAAACGGTCTTCCTAAACACAGATTTGTTAACCCTGAAACTATACAAAAGTACCTCTTTAATGTTACACAAATTAGTATGATTATTTGAAGAACTCTGATATACTTTTAAGAATGGTAATAATCAGTTGTGAAATTTAAGAATTGCTTAATTAGTCTCGACCAAAGCAAATTGCAAGCTTAATTAAGCTTCATCGTGCATGTATACATTTCAATTTGCAAGTTGTTGTTCTCAAGCTTAAATTTCACGTTTATCACTGCTATAGATGCTTTTGTTTCGCTTCGTTAAATTTTATGAGTGGTTTCGAAAAATCTTTTAACAATAGCCCAAATTATATGAATCACCACCGAACATATTTAACACCGCGTACAAACGTTTAACAGTTTCGCATAAGAACACCTTGTTTATTTATCTATGTCCATCTTTCCATTCTATTTAAGAAACATTATCCCAATTATCTGGAGATTATCCAGACATAATACTTTTAGTTTTACACTAATCTGATGAAGCAGTATTATAGTAACTGTTACAATCCAATGGCTCAAAACTTAATGATAATTTCAAAACCCCAAAATCAGGATGGAGCACTGTTCGTCTGTTGAACAGGTGTCCTTTTTTGTCAAACGGATAAAGAAAGAAAAATAGAAAGAAATGCGGTTTTCGAACGCAATGGGGTACGACCTATTTTTACTTGAGAAAAATATGATAAGTTATTAGTATATAGTATTTCCAGCTTCCATTATAGTTTAAACACGCCGGGAATATTTATGGCTTTGAAGCTTAAATTTGTGAAATAATTTCTGTGGTAACCCTTTGAACACAGACTTTACCTAAATACCAGGATGTTGTTAAGAGTAATACAAAGGCACTGAACGACATCCATAACCTTAATCATTAACAGCTTGTAGGACTCATCATTTACTGTAATCATATTATTATAGTCACATTTCGCGCATAAAACAATAATCTAACGAATCTCCAACATTCCTGTAACGCAAAGATTTGGTAAAACAATGGTATTCAATACGTTATGTGACTCATATTATATTAAAGAGATTTCTATCTCTTCAATTGCAGTGACACAACAGTAGGAAATATGTCACCCTGCTGATTATGTTAAAATAAATACAATACAAAAACTCGTCATTCAAGTGGTTGGAAAATATTTGACACTACCTAATTTGGATTACTGTTTTGTTTGAGAGAATAGATAAATCAAAGAGGTATTATCCCGTATAAACGATGTGTAGGTCAAAATGTCTCATTATTGCCCAATCGATAAGTCTACATTCGTGCCACTGATGGATTGCCTGATGGTGCCTCTTGACCCTTAATATATGCCTTCCGAAATGATGCTCAATAAAATTCTTTTCTATCCGAAAATTATTCTCTATACTCTGAAATGATCTTATCATTTTTATCTCACTGTGGCTTAACATATGTTGACATCTTGCTGCACTAAACCCTAAAATGATTCAAACATTTTTCTCTCACTGTGTCTTAACATATGTTGACATCAATTAACCACGATGCATATCTAAGCCTTGTTGGCCCACTGATACAGTAACACTTGCTAGGAACCATGAAATTGCAGTCTAACCAGACCACCATACCAAATTCAACGTAATTATGACACGAATTACCCAATCAATGTCCGTCTGTGGTAGACTAAAAAGCAAGGTTGTTGTACTGTATTAACACATTTGGCTGATTCGACTAAAAACATCAAATTAACTACCATTATCTGTTTTGTAAAGAATTAATGATAGCGACCTGTGGTTTTACACCGCCATTTCTGAAGATGATTGCTTTTCTGTAGTCGACCTTATGAGCAAACCAGATCTCTACATTATTTCTGGCACAGCAAACGCCCTTTTTTACCCAACCAAAGAAAAATAATGGCTAACAGAACGTTTATCGTTTTCAAATATCAAATAATTGATTTTGAAAAATTTATGCAAAAAAACTTTGCAACTTAAATCTTATATCATGACATGTGGTTGTCAAAATAACTAATGGAAATCGTACCTTTTGGATAGAATGTCATTTCTTGAAAGGTCTGTTCTTCTGTGATAGGTGGCGTTGTTTGTCGTATAACTGGTGTTGTCGTTTTGACTTCCACGTTCAGTTGGTTTATTTTGTTACTGAGACCCGGTAATGGAGAGATATTTGCAAGTCTGTCTATCACATCTGTTAAGTTTTTCACAACAGCGTCTAAAAGTGCAAAGTTGTTATTCAAATCTTTGAGACTTCTTCGTTGGTCCGACATTTGTGTACGGACTCTATTCAGTGTCTGACTTTCCCGTTGTAACGCATCTTGTGTAAATTGAACATTTTCAAACAATTTTGATATCCTAGAATTATATTCTGCTAGTTTTATTGTTTCATTTGCAATCTTGTTTAAATCCGGTAAGTCTGCAGTAAATCTTTTTTCAAAAGCTTTAAATTTAGCGTCAAATGCTGCTTGTAGATCTCGGTACACTTTTTTACACCTGCATCCTTTCTTTTTACTTTTATTTGCCGGAGCTCCAAATACTGTACATAAAATAACAACTAACACATATGCTGAACTAAACTGCTGAATCCGCATCTTGGACTTTAAACACTAAAGTAATCTTGAACACAATCACTTGGAAAAATTACTAAGTTTTATAGAACAACAAAAATCTGTTTCTTACATGTATTCATTCCATTGCTCTAACAACCTGCAATAATCAAAAGTGAAGTTTGTTAAAGAAGCGACAGGCTATATACCTGACCGTCTTACTAATTTGTGTAAAATTTCTAATTACTGAAGTAATATATGGACTAAGGTTCATGAATCAAAATGTTATCTACTAGTCCATTATGTTTGTAAATTAGCTGTTTAATCATATCACCTTTGAAGGTTTTAATGAATTGGTCATCACTCGGCAGGACGCTGGTAAGCGGACAATAGGTAGTGGTTGGGTCCACTTTAGATTTTTAACTCTTTAATCCCATGTCATGTCCTGTTTAAAAGTTTCTATTGTATACAATAAAGAAGTATCAATGTTTGTCAACATGACCAAGTCTCGCCCTGAACAATGATCTGTAAACACCTACGGACGGGATATAATGACCGACACCCACGACAATAGATTTATACCACCCTTGGTGTAAATGGGTACTAAAATTTAACTTGCCACAGGAACAGGGAATTGATTAGTTATTTTATTTACTCAACAGGTAGAGTAAAAATGTGTCTCTTTTTATGACCTGTAATCCTCGAATTAATAGAAATGACTGAAGAGGGCTTGTAAAATAGGGTTTCTAGTACATGTAGTACCGACCATAATAGAGGAACATTCTTGAATTGTTTGTTAACAGATTAACCTGGCCTTGTCTATATTTGTTTTACGATATAACTTTATAAAAAGTCCATATTAAAACACGCTGTATTATACCGGCCACTAAATATGTGCAAATATTTATTCGTATTTGTTAGAATTTTAGAATACTTGATTAAATGAAAGTGCAATGGTTTAATATAATCAAAACACACACATGACGTGAGCTGTATTAAAATATTAGGTTTTGGAATGAAACTTGAATTGTACACAGGATTCTTAAAAATCACGGAATAGAAGCTTGCCTTGAGTCACAAAAACATTTTTTTTGTCATGCGGTCGTAGTACATATGTTTAACCCTAAATGTATATTTATACAGCCATGGTTTAACCGTGAACTTGATAAAACATCTCGACCTTTTTATGATTTGTTCTTGTGCTACTGATGAGAGGTTAATCCTTGAAATGTGCGTATAGCGTATCAAAATTCGCCATATAAAAACATAAACATTTAACATGCACGACATTGTAGTGCCAAATTTCAACAGCTTTGCAAGTCTACTTCAATTTGATATTTAAGAAAGTTCAATTCTTCAGCCAAAACATGCATCCATGATTGTCCATTGCCGGGCTGTTGATGATAGTTTTTGCAGAAATGTTTACCCTGTTATTTTTTACTCAAGACTTTAGCCTGTTATTTGTTAAACATGTCTTCATGTTGGTGTGTGTGTATTTTGATCTAACAAAACTGGCATGTTCACCCCACCACTTTGTGCCTGTCCCAAGTCAAAGTTGAAGTCATTCCTTAGTCTTTGTCCTTCACTTTGTTTGTTGTAATTATTTTATATGTATAAAATTGAGACAAAATTTGCTTAATAATATAATATTACCGATGTTGAATAAATATAATAAAATTTTGTTGCGTATGCTGTATGTACATTTCAAGGACTAACCTCTCAACATTAACATTAGAACCGAAACATGAGAGCAAAAGAAGCACTAAAATCCAAACAAATCGAAATGGGAAGGCAAATCAAACCTAAGTACAATACATTTCGAAGCCTTTCCGTATTTTCAGTGCTTTAGAATGTTAGTAAATGCAGCAAATTTCTGTAAAACATTGTTTGATTTTTATGTCAATCAAGTCCAACAACTGGGTTGGTGAATACCCTCGAGGACATGATCCACCAGCAGAGGTATCGACCCAGGGGTTTCAAAATACAAAATTACAAATGTTGAATAAATATGGAAAATTTTTGGTATATGCTATATGTACAAATCAAGGAGTAACCTCTCGAATGATAGAAAGTCAAAGATCCAAACATTTTATGTATATATGTTATATTTGTTTAGGGTGATCTAGAGCTTGTTACAAGGAGTGGGATTCCAACCTTATTGATCTCCAGATTTAACAATTTCCTCTGTTTATTTCGGTCGTGGAGTGTGGTTGTCTTGACATTAAATACATGTCTTCTGTTTTATATATCATAATAGGTCGGTAATAGTGGCTTAAGGAAATACGTGTATATTACTGAGAAGATCACTAATAAACAACGCGACCTTGTTCTGTTTTCTTATTTGACAGTTTTTATATATATAAATTTCAGAAAATAGAATTCTAAAATAGAATCTGTGTTGATTAGCCAAAGGCGCCGTTAAGTGGTAAATTACGAAGATAGTGCTTACTTTGAAAGTTGTTGAAATGATTAAAAAGTTATTTTGAATGAATTCCAAACAAGAATACTTGATGTTTTAATATCAGTTCCTATTTATTGTATAATTATCGTTTTTGAAACTTTGCGTGTATTAAAACATCGTTTAACTTATTTACAGCGTTCCTTTTTATAATAAAAAATAAAAAATATAGAAACATATATTTCTTACCTTATTACTATGATTGTCCTGTGAAAACCTTACATTGTAGTAGTTCCGACATCGAGTTACAGACTTGGACAGCTGGTTCTAATAAACTACGCCTGTGGTCATTCTGTGGTTACAGAACGGCATGGAATGAATAATTACTGCTACTTATATTGTAATTAAGCCAAATGATTTTAACAGTGTCTACTCTTTACTTTGTAACTTTTGAGTAAACCCGTCGACTGTCCCCTCAATAAAATTTTCACGTTTGTCTGACTTGAAAGGAAATGAATGAAACTTAAATTTTAAAAACTAGCAACGAACACTCGTTGAAGAACTCAGCAACTAAACCAATATCGTTATCGAATAGTGATAAAAGTGATAAACTGTTTATATATCAAGAAGTTTTAAACAGTAGGTAGATAGACACGCCTCTTATATATTATAATTCAATACCCAGTAGGCAGTGCTGTTTTCCTTGATTGACACCTACTGAAATATTGTTATTAAAGTATCAATTTGTATAGAGTCAGCTGATCACTCCAATAATCATTGTTATCGGTATAATTGTTGAATATTTCCATAATTACCATTGGAGGATTATATATCATACCAGAGAGCATGATAGCACCTTGTATTACGTTAGTTTCGAGAGCTTAAAATAAAATTGAATTTTAATTGATAAAAGCTGTATAGTGACTAATTTAGCGAAATTATTTGTTTTACACTTCAGTCGATTTTACCGGTATGTCTGAATTAGAAGATACAGATATTTTATTAACGTATCACAACATTATGATACACAATCATACAAATAAAAATAACTATGTACAATTCTTTGAGAGACTATTGTTATAAGACAAATATATATACAAGATAAAAATAAACAGTTTTATTTTTTAGCAACAAGCGACTGCATACTTCTCAATAGCATTTTTGGGTTAGGGTGTTGAGGCCAGATCCTGAATGTTTAATGTGTAACTTTAACAAATTTATCTTGAAATGTTTGTTTTAACATAGTTTTTTGCATATTTAATTCTGTATAAAACAGTGCAATATTTTTTTAAATTTAAATTTCTCTCGGATTTGCAATCATTTTTCACATGGCGCAGAGCGATGGTGTCTTTTAGATTAAGAAGATCATAAAGACTTATCTGAACCGTCAACAGATAAATAGACACCTGCACAATATTTGAATAAAATATTATTTTTGCTTTATTTAACGAGATATCAAGGTATTTTACTTGTCAGAATTGATTTATGATAATCGTATGACCTGAAAGGTGCAAAACTATTATCTACTATAACACATTTTTATTGTTTTCCAAAATAAAAGATTTGAACAAAGTTTTAATCTTTTAATTACATCATACCTATTGATTTGCTATACCAGGTAACTTAATACCTTTT
Source organism: Geukensia demissa (assembly GCA_034783895.1). Lineage (NCBI taxonomy): Eukaryota > Metazoa > Mollusca > Bivalvia > Mytilida > Mytilidae > Geukensia > Geukensia demissa. The sequence continues at coordinate 474,276 of JARWCS010000006.1, read as the reverse complement.
ATTTGAAAATTTTCTTTAACACTGTAACAATATTTTTATTTAATGTCAAACATGGCTGTTTATAGTTAAGATAGAAGTACTCGATGTTTTACCTAGATAAAACTTTATTATTAATTAGTACTCTATATACAGGTGAGAGTATCAACATGGTAGAAATTTGATAGCTAATACAAAATACTAGTTAACATTCATTTAACACAACCTAATTGTTCCAAATTTATTTTGATAAGAATTAAAAACACCCTTGTTACCGGAGAGGCAGTGCGGTATCTGATTACCACCCTTTCGGCATGGTTTCGCAGGTGTTACATTTGTACTACGGGTAATATTTTCCATTTTGAACTAGATGATCTTTTAGTCGTTGCAGTTGTATTTTATGCTTAAATTCTACAGTAGTTTAAATTCTACAGGCATTTGATGGGTGGCTGTCTCATGGACAATCATGCCACATCTCCTATTTTTATAAGTAGTTTTTGTTAATCAATGAAATATTACAAAAATAGATATAACTAACCGGGCATTCAATGTTTTTTCTTTTTCTTTTATTTTCTTTTCTTTTATGGCTGTAAAAACAAGAATTTGACATGCAATTTATGGGAATCCAATGGATACAAAACTTTAATGTATAAAGTCGAGAGTTGTGGTGTTATAATGCACTCCATAGGAGGGCTTTTGCGTTTATGGCAGGGATATTGAGTCCTTTGAAAATTTTTGACTAGTGAAACGCAGGCTAGAAAGATGCTTAGTTTTAAGCGAAACATTTGTGTCACTGTGTCTCATTTTCCCATGATTCGTTGTATGGAAATTTTTGAAAGTTTATATTTTAATGAAACATTAATTTGTAAAAAATATAACGTTGTGAATGTTTAATTGTGGTTGAATTGTCAGTAACATGTGATGGATGTTTAATTTTGGTTGAATTGTCAGTTACATGTTGTGGATGTTTAATTTTGGTTGAATTGTCAGTAACATGTTGTGGATGTTCAATTTTGGTTGAACTGTCAGTAACATGTTGTGGATGTTTAATTTTGGTTGAATTGTCAGTTACTTGATGCGGATGTTTAATTTTGGTTGAATTGTCAAAACACGTGAATGATAATTTTCGTTATATTGTCAGTAACACGTTGTGGATGTTTAATTTTGGTTGAATTGCCAGAAACATGTTAATGTTTAATTTTGGCTGAATTGTCAGTGACATATTGTAAATGTTTAAATTTGGTTGAATTGTCAGTGACATATTGTAAATGTTTAAATTTGGTTGAATTGTCAGTAACATTTTGTGAATGTTTAACTTGTGTTTTATTTTCAGTAACATGATGTGAATGTTTAGTTTTGGTTAAATTGTCAGTAAAATGTTAATGTTTGATTTTGGCTAAATTATCATTGACATATTTTGAATGTTTAATTTTGTTTATATTTTCAGTAACATTTTGTGGTTGTTTAATTTTGTTTGAATTGACAGTTACATGTTATGGATGTTAATTTTGTTGAATTGTCGGTAACATGATGTGGTTGTTTAATTTTGGTTAAATGGTCAATAACAACTTTTGGATGTTTAATATTGGTTGAATTGTCAATAACACGCTAATGTTTAATGTTTATAAGTTTGGTTGAATCGTCAGTAGCATGTTAATTTTTAATTTTGGTTGAATTGTCAGTAACATTTTGCGGATGTTTAATTTTGGTTGAATTGGCAGTAACATGTTGTGGATGTTTCATTTTGGTTGAATTGTCAGTAACATGTTGTGGATGTTAAATTTTGGCCGAATTGTCAGTTGCATGTTGTAAATGTTTAATTTTGGCTGAGTTGTCAGTTGTATGTTGTGAATGTCTAATCTTGGCCGAATTGTCAGTTGCGTGTTGTGAATGTAATATTTTGGTCTAATTGTCAGTTGCATGTTGTAAATGTTTAATTTTGGTCGAATTGTCAATTGCATGTTGTAAATGTTTAATTTTGTTTGGTTGAATTGTCAGTAACATGATGTTGATGTTTAATTTTGGTTGAATTGCCAGTAACATGCATGTTAATGTTTAATTTTGGTTGAATTGTCAATAACATGATGTGGATGTTTAATTTTGGTTGAATTGTCAGTTACATGTTGTGAATGTGTAATTTTGGTTGATTTGTCAATAACATGATGTGGATGTGTAATTTTGGTTGAATTGTCAGTTACATGTTGTGAATGTTTAATTTTGGTTGAATTGTCAGAATCATGAGCCTTTATTAGACGGGACTCAATGTATTTATGGTTTATGTCATAACTGTACTAGCAACCTGTACTAGTTGCTGTTTACGCTATGAAACAGCAACATATTTTATGTCTGCTTAACCTTTTAAAACTAACAAAAACAAAAAGACAACAAAATTGTTTAAATATTCCTGCGACAACTTAGGTCATTAATAACTGGACATTAACACATACCATAAACAGGTACTTGAAGGTATTGTTGCAGTTTCCATCTACCTAGAAATTGGACCAGAGGGGAGGGTCACAAACCCCTCGCTTCATGTCCCGAGTCAGTAATATTTAGTGTGAATCGTTGTTTTAAAAAGTTTCTGTTAACCGTAGAATCAACCCAGATATACCCTATGCTTGAGTTGATTTTACCCATTGTTCACTCCATTAGCCGCCCCATTACCTCCTGGTACAGATATCTGATAGTACCTGTGGCCGAAAGATTTAACATAAATGGATAAATATAATAAGGTCTCCCATATCGGTCTATTAATGGTCAACAAATTAAACAGACATAAATAACGTACTTAATAGTTCGTTTACAACAGTGAAAAATAAACCGTAAAGTCATTGCGGTTTTTAAGACGTTCTGAACTTTAAATCAAACGAAGTTGTTAACATTTTTATATCTTATACTATATAATATAATATCGTATATATTTTTTCCTTTTGTATAAATGCCTGAAATAGCAAAACGCAAAATGTCATTTGTTTTTTTGTCCACCCAAACATCAGCTGTATCTAACCGAATTACCGATTATCAATATCAAATTCAGTATTTCTTCGTCACAAACGTTTGACGTAAACACGTACACTAACAAAGTATAAAATGTTATTTGTGGCGAGATAACAAATTAACAGTATAAATCCGGAAATTGTTCTTTATCTTTTCAATGTACAAAGTTTCTCCTGTTATAGAAAGCCTTTACTGAATAGCTCTTAATGTGTTGATATTAATTATTTATATTGTGATGTTATTTTGTTCATTTCGTTTTATCGGTATATAATTTAATATT
>JARWCS010000006.1:426826-440319 GCA_034783895.1 Geukensia demissa | reverse complement strand
CTTCGGCTCACCTTCTAAATATTGTATCTGTCTTTTAAAAGACGATATCCGCCAAACAAAGTCAGATAACATATAATCTGACTGATGTCTTGCCTATAATTTATAAAATACAACATTAGTAACATTTTTTATCTATTATTTTAAGATGTTTCTACTAATGTTCATTTAGTTTTGTCAGAATAACGCACTCCTCGGGTTCTTTAATAGCAATTTTTATGCCAAGTTTTTTTTTTTTTAATTTGTATGTCATACACCCTTTAAAATGCAATCGAGGCGTTATTATAAAATCCTAATTTTTCTTCATGGGTTTTAAAAGACAGAACCTAGAACACAAAACCTTGTAAATATAAACATGATAAATGGATTTGGCAAAATTATTAAAATTTGAAGCCCATTCAAAATGAGATGATTGATTTGTTTCTATAAAAATGTTAAAATGTCGAATATTTTTAATAATCTAATGGCTTAGCTACATCAACTAAGCTATGTACACCTATGGGGGTTGACTTTTATTCAATTTAGTGCATCTTGAGTTTGCAGCATACTTTCTGCTGTTTAGATATGGTATTATCGACGCTGTAAGTGCACCTGGACTAATTGAAGCAACCTCAGAGATACATATTCCGAATGTGCGTTTGTGCCAAAAGATATAATTGTTAATCTGTTTATTCAGTTCTATTTTATAATCAAGTTCCCTTAATAAAAAATGTGTGTAAGTGTACTCATAAAAAATTTACGTTGTGTTTGGCATGAACACGACAATTATACATTTTGACAAGGTTAGCATCATTTTACGTACATAGATTTTATCTGTTTAGGGCGATTAAGATTCCACTCATTTTAAAGGCCTCGTGGCAACCTCTTGATTCAACTATTTTCTCAGATCCTTACGAAGATGAAGTATGATCACCTCTTTTTGTATATGGTTCTTATCTTACTTGTCACATTTTCCAATGGCATTGTTGTATACAATATGTTCATCTGGAGGTGTCGGACAGAAGTGGGTACTTGCATTGCCACTAAAACATATATAGTAAGATACACAGGAGAGTTGGTAGTTACCATCTGCTTTACCTGTACAATCTGCTAATGACTCAGCAACACCTGCCAAATACAAAACATTATTCAATAATGCTCTGTAAGGCTTTTAATGACTGATTTTTTTTTTTTTTTTTTTTGAAACTACATTAAATACATTCTTGTGCAAACATCTCATTGGTGACATTCCGCTCCCCTAACTTGAAGTTTTTGCTCAAGTAATGCCTACATACATGTTTACCAAATATTGTGAGTTTCTTTATGAAGGAGTAACCGCCCATCAGCAGCATTAAAACCATAATATAGGGAAGACGAGATCTGTACAAAGTAAACTTGTAGGTTTAAGTTTTTTTCTGTTTATCGATCTAATACTGAGTTTCTTACTAAGCTACTCTTAATTGTTTAAGATGTATAAATATTACATTTATATAAGACAATTTAGAGCTTTTAACAAGGAGTGGTATCCCAACCTTGTTAAGGGCCTTATGGAAACCTCTAGAGTTGTAAATTCCCTCTGTTTTCTCGTGGTTGGTGTGGAGTATCTCTGACATTTACCTCGTATCTTTTTATTCACGTATTTGCCTATGATGATCATTACAAGACAAATTTCAGTAATAAAATGTTATGTTTGTCTTTGTTTGAAACACATTTGTTTAAATTCTTTAGTCTTCTTTGTGACTTTTTTTTTCACCAGTAGATATATTTATTGTTCGTCCTGTTGATGCACACAATTGTATATATGAGGCCACTCTTAATTTATTTCTAGTTCTTTAGATTTTTAGTCATAAAAATAGGCGCGAGAGAGCGAAATTTTCAATTTAAATTTTTTACTTGCAATCACAAAATATTGGAGCGCAACCTCAAAATCTGATGCGAAAACAACAGTTTAAAGTTTTTACCTTTCTTCTTGAATTTTTCTACGAGCGAGCGAGCAAATTTATTTTTTTTATACTTAGGAAAAAACTATGAAAATTTCAAAAAAAATAAAAAAGGGAGCGAGTAAAGTTTTTTTTTTGAAATTTTGAATCCATAATATGAGGAGCGAGCGAATTTGAAGAACTATTAATTGATTTGAAGTGGCCTAATAAATATTTATATATTTATATATTTATTAGACAGTATGTCGATTAAGTAGACAGTATGTATATTTAGTAGACAGTATGTAGATTTAGTAGACAGTATGTAGATTTCGTAGACAGTATGGCAATTTAGTAGATAGTATGTAGATTTAGTAGACAGTATGAGTGAGAAAACAGTTTTCGTGTTTTATCTACGAAAGTTACGTTTGTTTATGATAAATGTATCTGTATGGCAATTTCGTTGATTACAACTGATTTAGAAAACAACATTTAACATTAAGACTTCCTTAAAAGTACAAGTGTACTAATTTTATAATAATGTTACTCACTGATCATGAATTAGCGTCAGATCTAAAATGCTACATAAAAGCCTGAAAAAGGAATATCTTTACTTACCACAAGTAACAGCTAGTATGATCAAAACATCTGGTATGATTTCCATTAGTCTTTCAAAATGTCCGATAAGTTAATGTCAGGTCAAACGTCTGCGTGATTTTTGATTATACATTCTTTACATTTCAATTATCAAACTGTCACGTGTTTTAAGTGCTATGGATTGGTTAAAATTCATTATGATTTATTGCAGCTGTATTGAACTCAGTGCTAAACTTATAATGGTTTTCAAAAATATTCGAAGATACCAAAGAACCAGACAAAAATTATTACGTCAGAAGACAGTTATGTTTAATTATTTCGGGGCCTTTTACAGCTCGCCGTATGGTGTGGATATGTGTCCATGATCGAAGGTATTAGGGCAGCCTGTAGAGGTTTATTATTTACACGTGTTGGATTGATGGCTCATCAGCAATCATAACATATCTCTCTTTTCTGTATTTATGTAGCAACGGATTTTGAAGTCACGACATTGGGAAGATACCTATTTTCATATGTGAAATGGCTATTTCGTACCGGTTAACAAACTCAAGACTGATGAGTTAAATTTTTCCATGAGAATTTTTTTATTCAGTAGCTTTCTTGTCAGTTGCAACCCTCTATCAATAAAATTTTGATAGAAAGGACAATTCCTGGAGTAACGTATCAAAGTAGAAATATATACTGTGTAAGCAAAACATACACCAAAACTGATAAGCAGCATCCACGGGGATCACAACGAAACCGGAGACGTACTTTTTTAATTAACAAATGAAAAACCAATTAAAAAGAGATAATTTAACGACCAAATCTTGTTTATTTTAACTTATTATACTATATTATATATTACATCAGTGGAAGATAAACAAATAAGGGAAATGTTAATATTTAGTGGCAATCAATCAGTGTAAAGTTTGCTATTCAATATTTGTTCTTTGAGAAAAAAAAATTGAATATTAGAGTAAAAAATTGATGAAACTTTTATGTAATTGAAATTTGCATTCAATAGTAATTTTTATCTTTAAGTGAACTATCGCTATGGAAATTATTGTTAAAGCGGTAACGCCTAAGGAAATTTTATATCTGTGGAATTGTTTGTTTTACATTTGTATTGGACAATTTAAGTGTGACCATTTATCTATAGATAGCTATATAGTCTGCTATTTTTTGACATACTAGTAAAAGAATTGAAAGATCAAACCCTGCTAATCAAAACTGACGCTTATACCTGATACCCAGTTAATTATAACCGTGTTATAGTGTTCCTGTTATTTGTTTTTGAATTGATGGTTTGTTTTTGTTTTTTATTCTGTTTTATTTGTTGTTGAATGTGTATACCTCTCCTAATTAAATTTTTATTTTAAAAAAATCTGTGATTAGCTGAATTGACGCTATTCTATGATCCATGTTTCTGTATGAACCTTTAGAATTCAAGTCAGCAAATAGAAAATTCCAAAGAAAATATAAAATGATTTTTTTCTGGTGCTATGTGATTGTCGTAAAAAGCTACTCAGTATTGACATGATTGAGTTGTATGCTCTTGTAAAGATACAATTTCGTAGTTTGTAAAATTTCCCGATTGCTGTCTTTGTTGTTTCATGTGTTTGGTTTATTGATGTTCATTACGTCATGAACTGTATAATTCGTTTAGTCCATGAATGTGATCTGCCTATTTTCGGTTGAGTGACTGATGAAGGTAATTCCAAAAAGCGTTTTACACGCAGTTTCTTTGCCTTTTGAATATTTGTTATAAACGGGTGTTAGATGTGGATCATGTCCTTCTGGCATATATTCCACGTGGTTTTTTAATATAACCACTTTACAGAGTTACGAAAATAGGAGATGTAGCATGATTGTTCATGAGACAGCCATCCAACAAATAACAGTCGAATCTTAACTTATACAGGTCCCATTACAGCCTTCAACAATGAACCAGAGTCCACGCCATAACGGAAGCTGTAAAAGGCCCCGAAATACGACCTTATGAGTCAAAAGGAATTCGAGGATACCAAAGCAACTCCTGCTCCACTAGTGGCAGCCGTCGAGTTACTCAGTAGACAAATCCGATGTATAGTCACAATCGATGTTAATCTCAATCGGTATAGGAACGGATTTGTATTCACGACAGTGGGAAGATATCCATTGTCATTTGTGAAATGCTTAGTACCGGTCAACCAAATCATGATGGCGACCGAAAAACTTCCGGAGTGATGACTCTAATTTTTCCCTGAGAAATCCGTGGCTCAGTAGCTTTCTTGTCAGCTGCAACCCTCTATCAATGAAATCCTGATAGGAAGCACAAGTCCTGGAGTAGCGTATCAACTGAGAAATATACACTCCGTATGCAGGTGCGGCTGGCATGTTGCTAGACATGAACGGAAAGTTTAAAATCGGAAAATCAAAGTCATCTCTCTTGTCAAATGTCCCTTAATAAAAATAACATTTCTGCAAGCAATGTTTTGATTTTTAACCATAAGGCATTGAGTGAACTGCTGACATATACGTTCAATAGGAAACATTGATTACTACCACTTGGTTTATGTCACTGCTGATGGACTGCTAGTCCCCGATGTCACTCCCAGTCCAGTAGCCAGAATTGTTTAACATATCCTGGCATGATTCTTTATACATATGCCTTTAAATTTTCCTTTCAAAATCGTTAAAAATGACCAGAAATGACTGAATAAGACTCTAGCTTAGTTTGGACTCGTGTTGGTTTTCATGTTAGTGCTCATTAGTTTTCTTTGTATTTCAACCGTATTTCTAACATGTTGACCTCGAGCACTGCTGACAAGCTTTCAATCAACGAAATGACCACACAGAGCATAAAATTCAAATTGGTATTCTATGATACATTGATTCTAACAGAACATTTCAATCTATAATTTTGTAAAAAAATGTTGATATAAATTTATATTATATTATATTATATTATATTATATTATACATTCTTGTCTTTTAATTTTTAAATCCTGTTTATATACTATGAGAAACCTCACTGTGATTAAAAGGAATTTGCAGATACCAAATGGGCAGACAGGAATCATTAAATGATAAGACAGGCAAGACCATGGCCAACAAAAATGAAACGAAAGACAAACATAGTACATGCTTGGCCATGATCTTGTCTGTCTTACGACTTAGCGATTTTTGTCTGCCCCTTTGGTATCTTCGAATTCCTTTTAACAGCCATTTTACAGAAAAAAAATGACATTTTACTCAATACTTAAACTTTTTATGGTCAAAGGGCCACCAAAAATGCCTTTTTTGCTAAAATGTTTCATTAATTGTTGCTCATTTCTTTTTGAAGTGAGAAAATATGTACGTGCTCAAAACTACGCTGAAAAACTCAAGCTAGAGTAACACGACCCTACAAAACCAGGGTGAGTTCAAGTGCTCCGGAAGTGTAAGCAACTCCTGCTCCACAAGTGGCAACAATAGACAAAGCTGGTGTATAGTAGCAAGCGGTGTTAGTCACAATCGGTATAGGAACGGATTTGTTTCCATTCCCATTACGAAGTAACCATATATTGCAAAATTGAAGATAGTGTATGATTTGCATATGCTTGCTACCTTGCAATGCGATTACTTTGACTTTGACTTTTTCTTTCTTTTTTTGAAAATTGATAATCTTGATAAAACAGAAACTCATTTATCAATATGATCTCTCTGGTTGATAAAATCTTTCAACCACAAAAAAGTAGACGACTAAATTAATTTTTGTCATATCCACAGAAATTAGTTAACTTGAAATCTTGGTAAAATAGCTACATGGGAAATTTACCTCAAATTACTAAAAATTCTATACTTGTCGGCTTTAAACTTATTTAAAATAAAATCATGAACGTTTGTTTACCGGAAAAAGTAAAATTATAATTCTGCAGCAAAGGAGTAAGGGCGTTCAGGTCCCTGTTTGGTCCCAAAATCTGACAAAAACTAAATCCTTGATTCCCAAGTTTACTAAGTTTACATTCAGGAATTAGTAGCTTACCTTTCCGGAGCACCTGAACTCACCCTGGTTTTTGTAGGGTTCGTGTTACTCTGGACAGCTTTAGTTTTCAGTGTAATGTTGTGTGCTCTATGTTTGTCTTTCGTTTCATTTTGTTGGCCATGGTCTTGTCTGTCTTACGACTTAACGATAACGATCTGTATGCCCCTTTGGTATCTTTGAATTCCTTTTAACAGCCATTTTACAGAAAAAAATGACTTTTTACTCAATACTTAAACATTTTATGGTTAAAGGGCCACCAAAAATGCCTTTTTTTGCTAAAATGTCTCATTAATTGTTGGTCATTTCTTTTTTGAAGTGAGACAATATGTGCGTGCTCATGCAGGAAACAATATCGTATTTTGAGGAAAAGATGGAAAAGGGCATCCTACAAATTATATCAAAATATATTATTGTTCTTGCATGTGCTAAATGTTTTCTGATAGGAAATACAGTTAATCGTTTATTTTAAGCTATTTGTGTTGAATAGGCGCAAATTGTGTCGCCAAAATGGCATCATAGTGCATGTCTTTTTATTTCGAATAGACAATATTCTTTATTCCATATAATACACATAACTTTTGACCGTATTTCAGAAATATAGAAATACCTTCACATTTTTGGGTAAAAAACGGGCCTTAACGCCTTTTGAATTCTGCAGTCGTTCTCGCGAAGTCAGCTTAGTTGTTAATGCTAATTTCCACACGAATCTTCTTATGGCTCTATTTTATTCTTTATTATTTTTATTAAAACATTTTCCTGGCGAACTCGTTTTTTTTCACAAAAATATGTGTTAATATATTTATGGATATTTATAAAAAGCCCTATCAAAACATTGTATGAAATTTGTCCCAATTCAACCTTAGACATTGTAAAATCAATGAAGTATTTATTTGGGTATTGAATAATGATCGAGAGTCCAGAAGCTCTGAAAATTTTATTAAATCTACTTAATGAGTTGTTTAAAAAAAGGAGATTATCTTATAATCTAGCTAACTATTTGGTAACAAACGTGTACTGCTCCAGTAAATTGATATTTTTAAGGGAAGATTAGTGACGTCCGTCGGAAAATGTATGTGCCACATGCATATAAATTCCCTATTAAAATTAATTTATTTATGCACTTTTGATATTCACTAATTATTATAATAAAACTAATCATTATACTAAATTTGTTGTGATTATCCAGCTCTACCGAGTGTCTTCATGGACAAATAAAAATATTTGTATTTTTATTTGTATAATCTGATGGCACTAGTTATTGTGAACTTTAATGCGAAATAGACTGGGATTTTAGGTTAACTAGTAACTATTAGGAAGGTAACTAAATTTTACATTTTCAAATAGTTTTTGGTGAGATATAATAACTAATGACAAATTCATTTATACATAAATAGCATATGTGTGCTTATTTTTGGAAAAATTAAACCGCAAATTGACAATTTATTGCCTATGCAGGAGTGGTTGTCTATTTCCGGAAATAATCCTGATTGGTTTAATTGTACGCAAACTTCCGTTGCGGTGCATTATGGGCTGATATAGAGAACCGAGGAACTTTAAAATATATTGACTAATGAAATCTTAACATTAGATTTATTAGACATCAATTAAATCGTACGTGTTAGCAGCATTTAGAAAGGCAACAGACCAAGGTACGCTGTAAGTTGTATTTATAACTTAAATATCTCTTTCGCTTAGTTTTGGTTAAACATATGTTATTTGTGTTTTCATAAAAAACAAAAGGTATTGGTCATAAGTTATTCCATTTGTTGATGTGATGCTTGTTGAAGGGTGGTTAACTGCTGTTTTTCTGTAGTTAGATCTAAACGTTTTAACAATACGTCCAACGATAAGTCACACATTACGTGGAGTAATCTATTCTGGTATCATATACCTCAAGTGGCATTATGCAAATCAAATCAACCTCATTATTGTCAATTAAATTTTTGAAATATAATCTGTTATATTCTCAAAGAAGTAGATCTAATCTTGAGACTTGACAGCAACTACAAAGTATAATAAAATGGAAAGGAAATTTTTGCTTCATAAAAAGTTTCGAAGATCATGTAAAGTATTTTGATACGGAATGACATATATGCAAGTGATGCGCATTAAAATAATTCAAACAAAAAGATTGATTTTTGATATGAATTTTGAATGAAATAAAATAAAATTTTTAAAAAAAAACCTAAATTTCACCGTTACAGCTATGTTGGTCTACCGTCCCATATAGGAGACAACTCTTATAAATCCGGAGATTCGAAATTAATAATAGAAAATATTGAAAAATGATGAGCAGTATTTAAATACCAGCAGTTTAAATAAAAACTTTAATGTCCCTTTGTAAAGAAATAGGCGGGAAACTAACCTCTCTCGAATTTTTTGTGCATTTATAAATTTACTTTTTGGAATATTTATGGTGTTTTAACATATTTTTTAGAATCACAATGTCTGAAAGGAAAGCAGTGATCAAGAATGCTGATATGTCTGAGGACATGCAGCAGGATGCAGTTGACTGTGCCACACAGGCCCTCGAGAAATACAACATTGAAAAAGACATTGCTGCTTACATCAAGAAGGAGTTCGACAAAAAATACAACCCGACATGGCATTGTATTGTAGGACGTAACTTTGGAAGCTACGTAACACATGAAACCAAACATTTCATCTACTTCTACTTAGGACAGGTTGCTATTCTTCTCTTCAAATCTGGTTAGACAACATTGAGTTGTGATGAAGGACAACAGACTGACAGACTCGGGCTCTCCACAGGGAACAAGAATACTGCCAATTTAAATCATGTGATACTGTCATATTGAAGCTCTTACCACATGTACAAGACTGTTTAAAATGATTTTGTTATTTGTTATTTTATTTTATATACAAGAAGTGTTTTTGTATAAATATTTTTAAAATGTTTCGTGTTAAATGATCTGTTTCCTCATCATAAAAATTATGAACTGTTGTTTCCTTTATCAAAACAAAATTGAAAGTGACACATTTCATCCTTCATGAGAAAAATTGATGGTTCAGATTCCCATAGGCAAAATACCTTATGCATGTTATTACATGTACACGAAATTGAAAAGATTATGTAACTCAAAGTTGAGTTACTTATTGGACGAAAGCTTTTACATTTGAATATCAGCACATTTTTTTATTTTGGGGGCCTTTTGCAGCTTGCTGTACATAGGGAATGGATTTGTCTAAGGGCAACCTGTAGAAGTTTGTGATTTTAACATTTGGATGGCTGTCTCATAGACACTTGACAATCATCACATTTTTACATATTAGGTCGGTGTAGAAGATCAATAAGAAGACATATTTTGCTTTGCTCCATTTTATCTTGTTTCATTGGATTTATCATCTTATTTTTTTAATGGAATAAATATTGCATATCCAAACCATGTCGAGTCATTTTAGGCATAAAATCATGGTTGACAGAAAACACTTAACAGAATTTTACATTTTTGCCATGTTTCCTAGATCTTTATGCCTTAATGGTTTGTTGAGTATAAGTTGAATGGTATTAATAATTGGTTTATTGGAAAAGTGCTCACCATGCATTAAATAGGTATCGTTTTACTGGAGGATTTAACCTCTTTTTAAAATATAGCCTAGGTCAGTAGGTGGTTAGATTTTGTCTGTTTATTATGCTGGGGATTTGTGCTTGGTGTTTTGGTTGTTAAAGTGGTTTTACTGTTCAAGGATTGATTAGAGAATGTCAGAGCACCTCATTCTAACCAGAGCAAGGGTGGCTATTTCTATATTCTATCATAAGTTTGAAAAATAATGGGATTTAATAGTGGTTGTATACATCTAATTGTCACAAAAATCATCTGCTGGTATTACATATATTACATACCACTATACTTATTTTGAAGCAAATGACTGCTATAAGGTTTTATTCCAAGAAGGGTAAAATGGTTAAATTTGACTGTTATTGGTGAGAAGCTGTCTCATGGAAAATTATGCCACATCTGTTTTTATATTAAAGATCAGATGACATATACCTGCCCAATACATTATTACCTCACAGCATACAATGAAATGTCTTCCACCTCAAAATCAACCAATCAAAATGTAATCAGATATCAAGCCGACATTAAAACTGAATGCAAATTTAGAGCCTAAAAGGTCATGTAAATTAAGTCTAGGAAATATGAAACGTTTTTTAACCAGTCATCAACACCATATTAAAAGCTTAGGTCTAAAGTATTTGTTTTGGTCTCTAAACCCTGCCTGAAATTTTGCATTTCAAGTAAATAACTGCTAAAGTCTGTAAAAAACCCTATACATGTGAAAAAAATCTTAATTGTTGTTTTCCAGTGTTATATTTAGGACTTAAGTGCCAGGCTACTTTAAATCATGTAGAAAGTTATACAAATTTGGAAAGCATACACCTGTTTGAACTTTATATTTTATTGAGTTTTAAAATGTCATGCCATGGGGAAATCATTTAACATAGAATGCAGTTTAAAAATCACAAGAGGGTAGATAACTCATTATTTCACAGAAAGAAACATGAGAAAACACTTTTAAAGCAAACTGACAAAAATTATTGGTCATTCCACAGTTTGAACATTGAAATGATTTGAAAACAGAAAATAAATGGGTGATTCTTTGGTAGAGTGAAACTGAAACACACAATATTTTTTCAGTCTCTCCTGCGTTACAGGTTAGACACAACCTGCCATTTAGGGAATAGTTATTCATTTTGGGAACAACCTCTCAAATGAGGAGTATTTTGATAGTGCAATAATGGAGTCTTCTCAATTAAAATGACACACCTCTATTTGTATATATTACGTAGATACCTATACAACATTGTTATAAGTCCCTGATAGTTGCAAAAATATAACCCCCTTTCAGATAGAAATCAACGTTGTACAGACAAGGGCATGCAAATGTATTTAAATGAAAGAATATGGAATATTCGCCAGAAAGACAAGATTTACATCTTCCATTCATGTATATTCAAAAAACATTTAACTGTGCGTAAAGCACTTTTCTGGATTTACTATTACCTTTTTCAGATGACCACAAAACTATGCAAGTCACTCCTATTAATAATTTGAAGTTTTTGCAAAAGGCCTATTACTGTTTGTTCTTTTCCTTGACAAATAGATGTTTTTAAGCTAAGTTCATGACGATTCTGGCAAAACGGCTTTTATTGCAATTTGCATAAATCTGTTGGTCAGTTCCGCACAACAATTCAATAAAAAACGTAAATATCAAAACATTTCTTTTAATCTTAGTCTGGCCGCGTCACAGATCCCAGCATACCCCATTCTATTTTGATTTTTTAGAGGAATTGAACCGATGGCGTCCACTCATATCGTATAGAATCAACAAATGAAGTTGAACAGTTCCACTATTTATCATTAAAATTTCACTAACCTGGAGTACAGGAATTGTGACCGAAAAATGTTCCCCCTTGACAAGTGTAATAAGTTCTGCAGTGATCGAATAAATCTGCGTAGCGTTTGTCTGCCATATTGGAACAGTCTTGCAGTTGCCCACATGGACGTCCAACGTTTGATGGTCTGAAATATAGACATTTTTAAGGATTATGTGGCGTTTAGTGTTAAACCTATGGAAAATTTACTGAAATTCCGTAGGTTTTATTGTTCCGAATTTTCAACCAAAATTCATTTATTGTTCCGAATTTTCAACTAAAATTCAAACATAATATAATTATGCATGCACTCCTATCAATTATCTTTATCATATATACTCTTGTTCATAAATATGGAATATTTTAACTTTCAACCTTATATTAGAAATTTTGTAAAACATAATTCTTATACGGAAATGTCCGATAATGCTTGCATGATGATATTAGAAGATAGTTTAATGGCAAAATTGAACGAAATAAAACATTTGAAAGGATTTTATCCGAAATACAAAATTAGCAGTTTTTCACAAAAATGTGGGATTATAAAACTAGCGATCGGACAAAAATCTTAAATCGGACACTTTTGTTGCTTGAATTAAAATAATGAGTTTTGCGCATCGATTTTTTGGCATTCTTGCTCATAATTTTTGCATGCAAGTCTCCGAAGTTGAATTTTTGACTCAGAAAATATCAATATTCCATATTTATGACCAAGTGTATACATCATAAGTAAACAAAATCGGTGGAAAGTTTTGTAAACATTGGAAACCCGGCTATAAGTACAGGTAAACTCGAATGAACCTCAAATACCAAATGATTTTTGCCAATTACTTTGAAATTCTTAGATAACATTGCAAAATAATGAAATTCTTAGATAATGTTGCAAAATAATGATAGGAGTGCATTCATTGCTGTGCAAGTTTGCTGTATACCCATTTTTTAGAGAATTCATTCAGTATAGCTAAAGCTTAGGATTTTCTATAAAATTTACATAGGTTTAACCTTGAACGCTAATGGGGGTACATAATCCTTAAAAATAAAGTACACTAAATGAATATACAAAAAAGGCTTCCATTGACGATGGCGTGACCATAACTAAAGAGTGACAAGATAAAACCTTGTTGAAAGTAGGTATTGTCCATTTTCTTCAACAAAATATCTATTATTAAATTCTGCATTGAAATTATAGTCGAACATAATCTATTGAAAGTGAGATGGAAAATGTTACACGTGTTGATATATCCTTATACAAAGTGTTCGGAAATAAAATTCCACGGATCATTTTTGCTTTAATATTGTTTCATTCCTCCATTGGCTTCTCAAATTATAAACGAATAAAAGCATAAAATTGACCTGCTAACACGGATCAGTTGATGTCTGACACTATTTATCTGTTTGTTTCTTTAAAAAATGCAAGACTAAATGATTAGGGTTCTATGCTATATATTGGGGAAACCCATCGTCGCCTGTGAGATCGCTTCAATGAGCATCTATACTCAGTCGAAACTGAAGTTGATTGTCCAGTCGAATTTCATAGCAAAAGTGATATGCGGGTCACCGTCCTCGTGGACACATGTACTGGCGAGAAACAGCGCCAGTTTCTTGAACAGACGATTAT
>JARWCS010000006.1:312655-324168 GCA_034783895.1 Geukensia demissa | reverse complement strand
TTTTGTTGGCCATGGTCTTGTCTGTCTTCCGACTTACGATTTCTGTCTGCCCCTTTGGTATCTTCGAATTCCTTTTACCAAGACAGCTGTTTTCATACTGAATATTTATTTCGTATGATTGTTTTTTTCTAATAATACAGCTGGTGACAAATCACATTCGCTGGTAACACATATCAACTGTTTGTACGATTCGCAGTTTGAATGTTATGAAAAATGTCTAGAGGGCTAACTCGATAAGAAAAATACGAATTGCTACAGAAAACCTAAAATAGACATATTTTTCTTTTAATGAAGATTTTTTTACTGTCTACTTGTCATTTAATCTCGTGTCCGTTCTTTTTCCTACACTAAATTATTACGATTGGTAAACCAGGCACAATATTGTTGAGGAAGACAAAACCGTAATCGAATTAAAATCTTTGCTAAAAAAATACAATGGTCAAAACGAAAGCATTTTTATAACATTACAGCATTGATCATCTTAAGGCAAACAGTTAAGACAATCCTACAGGTTTCACTCATTATTCAATATCATATGAATATGAAAATGAAAAGATAGACACGAGAAAAACAGAAGAATTCACAAATCTAGAGGTCTCCACAAGGCCTTCAACAAGGGTGGAATACTACTGTTTAAGCTCATACATTTCTTTAAAAGTAACAAGCAAACTCACAATGGAATAATTCGTCAATTCCAATCCATCAATAACTATAAATGAAGGAAATTATTTTTTTATTATCGCTGAGAGTCAGAGAATATAAGTTATTGGATTTTTATGGTACAGAAAGATAAAAATTATTCATTTTTTTTTAAGAAGCGTCAGAACACTTTGCATTTGTGCACTGGTTTTATCTCTCTTCAGGGAAATCTTTCGATTTCTCAGATTTGTCCCGAATTTAATCAGTAAATGGACTTAATATAATGCAACGGGAAATGATGATTTTTATTTTGAGAAATAAATATTTTACATTGGCTAATAGCAACGACAATCTAATTCCCTTTTGCTATTGTATAGGAGAAATATACACTCCTGCATTTAATTTATATCATCAGCCGGGTCCTGTTTCGTAAAATGTAAATTTAGTGCGCTGTGCTGTTTTCTCTTTTCACAATGGACAATAAAAGGAATTCGAAGATACCAAAGGGGCAGATATAAGCATGCAGACAACTGTCAACATAACTTGCTTTTAATATACCTAGCGAGAAAACGAAACGTAATTAAATTTTATAGCATAAAACAATTGCTTTTTTATTATATGAACATAGCCAAAATTGAAGATAAGGATTTGAAATGTTCATAAAATCAAGGAACTTAATAAACTGTTTGACAAAACTATTCTATTGAAAATCACCCTTGTTTATTCACGTAATGTAATTAAGAAGCAAAAGGAATTTAAAATACCAAATGAACAGACGAAATTTTTGAGTCAGAGGTCAGACAAAAAAACAAAAAAAAAAAAAACCAGAAAGAACAAAAGAGACAACAAACAGTAAACAAAACGCCACACAAAACGAAATCTTTGAATATTCTTCTTGCTGGTTCCCTATGTGTACGGGTAAATCACAGTTTAGACAATATCATGGATATTGACAGGACGATCCCGGACTTATATACATGTAATAATGAAACAAGCCCGGCACATCTGGTGGAGAATTTCGATGACAATCATGTGGATTTAAATGTATAATTTGAGAAACCGAAAAGTGATATTCATGAAAATGAATGGGGACGAAAATAAATCTTCGGAAGCTACTGGTGGGGGTAAAGCTGAACCACAGTTAGTTCTCGTGACACTAAATAAAATGACACAAGTTATGGAGATGACTACCAAAAGAGGAAATACATCATCAAATATTCCTATGGACACGTTTTCCGGTCATCCATCGGACGATGCCAGACACTGGCTGGAAAATTTGAAGCTTGGATAGCTTTTAACGGATGGAAAGACAATGTCGACAAGATCGTTAGCGCGATGCAGCTAAAGTTGGAAGGAAATGCGCTATCATGGTTTCAGTCGGTGCCGGTTACCACCAAGAAAAATAGTGGACATTTATTTAAGTGTTTCTTGGACCATTTTTCTTCGTTACACCCGACATGGATGCTAGAGCAGCAGCTATATGACCGCGCTATGAACCCAGGGGAGGGATTGGAGGAATACATCATTGACATTCAACGACGATGCCGACGTCTCCAGAAAACTGACAAAGAGACCGTAACCGCTTTTATTCGTGGATTACCTGCCTCAATTAGACTATTTGTGATTCAGAAAAATCCACAGGACTTTCGAGACGCGATTCAGTCCGCGAGACTAGCCCAGGAATCTCTTTCCGCTTTCCCGACTTTTGACAAAGACTCATCAGGGATTCATCAGACATTAAAACAACAACAAGAGACTATTTTGGAGCTTAAAAACTCCATCGAAGCCATGAAAATAGAAGGTGCGCGTGTTAATCCAGTGCAAGGCCGAAAATTTGACACTAAATGCCAGTTATGTGACAAAACAGGCCATAATGCCAAAACGTGTCGTAACTTCACAGTACAACAGAAAGTGCCGAAAAATTTCGAGAAGAATGCTTGCTGGAAATGCGGAAAGCAAGGACATTTCGCAAGATCGTGTACGGAAAACTAGATGTGCCTAACGATGGCGGGCAATTCGTTGGGCAGGATTCGAGGACAAAGACAGTGAGCCCTGATGTAAGTGATGTTAGTCATGTAACAGTGTGTCAATCAATTTTGTTGAACAATTATATTAATGTAAATATTTTTTCTTTATCTTTGCATGCGATGATTGACACTGGTGCGGACATTTGTGTTGCCAATCCATCAATATTATCTGAACTTGAAAATGCGAGTATTACTGTTAATGTTTATCCTTCAGATAAGAAATTTATTGTCACTGCTAATGATGAACATGTGAAGATTATAGGGATGATTTATGTAAATTTAAGCATAGATAAAGACTGTTCAAAGGTGAAATTTTATTTGGTACCAGGTTTGACCCCGCAATTGATTTTAGGTTTAGATTTTTTACATAATCAAGGCGCAGTTGTAGATTTTTATAGAAAGAAAATTTCTTTTGACCCTAGACGTGCATTGATTGCTAAGTCAGATATAACTGTTCCTCCAAATTCAGAAATTGTGATAGCCGCAAAAATTAAAGGGGCAAAGTTACCGGAAAATGTTCTTGGTGTATCGTCTGAATCTTCTAGTTTGGCATCACATGGTTTATTAGCAGCTAATTCGATCTCCCAAGTTAGTAATGGAACAGTTATGCATGGCTTATGTAATATTTCTAATAACCCTGTAAAAATTAGGAAAAACACGAATGTTGGAAAGTTTGTGTGCATTTCTGATAAAGATAAATTGTATGACGTCAAGCTAGATTCTACGCAGTCATCAGTGGGCGGAGCTTCTGTGAGACGTTTTGATTTGCCAGAGATTTCACGTGATCTTGAGGAATGTGAGCGCAATCAGCTGATTGAGGTAATTGGAAAATATTCCGATGTGTTTGTAAACAAAGAGGGCAAGTTAGGTCACTGCGATGTTTTACAACACGAAATTAATATTCCTGATACGTGTAAACCAATTAGGCAAAGACCTTATAAAATAGGGGCAAAACAAAAAGAAGTATTAGAAAAAATTGTGTCCGATATGCTAGATGACGGCATAATAGAACAGAGCACAAGCCCATGGGCAGCGCCGTGTCTGTTGATTGCTAAAAAGAATTCTAGTTCTGTCAAACCCGAATACCGTTTTGTTGTTGATTATAGAAGGGTGAATGAATGTATAGAAATGGATGCTCATCCTATAATAACGACAGATGACGCTTTAGAAAGCGTAGGCGCACAACAGCCAACATATTTCAGTTGTCTAGACTTAAAAAGTAGTTTTTATCAGTGTTCTATTCATCCAGAATCTAGACCATATACCGCTTGGAGATGCCATCTAGGACTGTTTCAATTTTGTCGTCTACCTATGGGTCTGAAAAACTCACCCCAAATGTTTCAACGTCTGATGGAAACCGTTTTACATGGTTTGACTTTCAAGTTTTGTCTCATTTACCTAGACGATATAATAGTGTTTTCAAAGACATTTGATGACCACGTTAGACATTTAACACAGGTTTTTGAACGTTTGCGTAATGCAGGATTGAAACTTCACCCTAAAAAATGTACGTTTGCAAAACGCGAAATCAAATACTTGGGACATATTGTGAGCAATGACGGTATATCTCCGGATCCGGATAAAATCAGTGCCATCAAAGACTATCCGATACCAAAACGTTTGAAAGATGTGCGCGCATTTCTTGGACTTTCCGGTTATTACCGCAAATTCATACGAGACTATGCCAAAACTGCAGCGCCATTATATGCTCTTACCAAAAAGAACACTAGTTTTACTTGGACAGAACAGTGTGATTATGCGTTTAAATCACTGAAAGAAGCGTTGATATCGCCACCCGTGTTAGCATATCCCGAATATGACAAACCATTTCAGCTATATACGGATGCGAGTTCGTACGCCCTCGGCGCCGTATTATGTCAAACACAGGACGGAGTAGAAAGAGTAATTAGTTATGCGGGACGTTCATTAAGTCATCAGGAACAACAGTATGGAATTACTGAAAAGGAATGTTTAGCGTTGGTTTTTGCCGTTAAGAAATTTGATTGCTATTTGCGTTTTACAAAGTTTACAGCATATGTTGACCATTCTGCTCTGAAATGGCTTTTCACATTGAAAGAACCGACAGGAAAATTTGCTAGATGGATAGCTTTGTTACAATCTTATGATATGAATATTCTGTACCGACCAGGGATAAAACATGGAAATGCGGACGGTGTGAGCAGACGTGAATATGACTCGAATACCGATCAGGATACGGAATCTCTTATTGACATTTTACCGTTTGGAGCTGTTGTTAATAATGACACAAAGATTAAAACAGTGAAGAGACAAACCCCGTATGTACATACATTAAGCGAACATGACAATGTAAACATTGAAAATGCTATTAAGGAGAGTACTGGTTTATTTTCAACAGATCAGCTTAAGAATGAACAACGGAAAGATTCGTATTTCAAGGACATTATCGTGTATCTAGAGAGTGGATTACTACCTGAAAACAGAAACTTGAGGAGAAATATATTAACTTTACAACCGTTCTACTTTGTACGAGACGGTGTGCTATACCATATCAACAAGAAATACAAACGACACTGTAAAGACAACGAAGTCGTTATTCAAATTGCTGTACCGCAAAAACTTGTTCCCCTTGTTTTACAAGAAACGCACAATTCGCTTTTGTCAGGACATTTAGGAATAAGTCGAACAATAGAAAAAACTCAGCGTTTATTTTTCTGGCCTTCGTTAGGTCATGATGTGGCAGAATGGGTAAAATCGTGTGAATTGTGTAGTCAGCGCAAACGACCACAAAAACCAACAAAATCACCAATTTCACATATGCCTTTAGCTTCAAGACCTTTTGAACGTGTGAGTACGGATATTTTAGGACCAATTTCGCATACCGGAAAATCGAAAAACAAGTATGTGTTAGTTTTTATATGTTATTTGACAAAGTATGTGGAACTGATCCCGCTAAGTGACATTAAGGCTTCTACTATTGCTACAGCATTTTTACATAACATTGTGTGTAAACACGGAGTTCCGATGTTCTTACATTCTGATAGAGGAAGCAACTATTTATCTAACATTGTTGCAGAAACGTGTAAACTTTTGGATATAAAAAAGACACAAACTACAAGCTATAGACCCATGTGTAATGGACAAAGTGAACGTATGATGTCTACGATCAAAGACATGTTATCAAAATACATTGAAGATACCGCAGATTGGGACCGTTATATACCGTTTATACAATTTGCGTATAATACAGCACCATCAGTTGACTCAACTGACTATACACCGTTTTTTCTAGTGTACGGTCGCCATCCCAAGTCGTTTTTGGACACACATTTACCAAATATGGACGTTAATGTCACTGCACAAGAATATGTACTTCAAACGTTAGAGAATATTGAAAAGGCAAGAGAGTTTGCGCGTGAAAATCTCGAAGAACGCAAGACTGAGATGCTAAAGAAGAATAACCGTGAACGTGAAAATTCAAACTTTTCTGTTGGGGACATTGTATATTTATATACACCAGCAACTACGCCAGGCATAACACGAAAACTTAAACGTCCATGGACAGGACCATTTTATATTGTTGAGAAGATATCTCAAATACATGTTAAGTTGCGTCGGAAGAAAGACGGAAAATTATTGAAAACACGGATACATGTGGACAGGTTAAAACGTGGTTATATGTGGACAGGAGAGCCTATTAATCCGAAACCACCAATAAAACCACTTGAACCCATAGAACTGACAGATGACGATGTTCCAATTGACAATTTCGCAGAGAAAGAAACGGATATTCCCAAAAATAGTCAGAGGAACAATGTTACTCAAAATGACAATACGAATGGAGATGTTAATCAGAACAATGACAATGTTTATGTTATTGAGAAAATACTCAGAAAGAAGAAAGTTCAAAATAAATGGCGATACAGAGTCAAATGGCTTGGATACGATGCTAACCAAAACACGTGGGTTGAATTTGAGGACTTGACCCCGGAATGTCAGGAATACGTGAAAGAAATGCATCATAAAATTCCAACATCGAAATAATTTGTTTTTCATTTCTATTTTTTTTTTACACGCAACTTTTTTCTATTTTGCATTTTTTTATATTGTCCTACTTTTGTATCTATTTTTATGTTTTTCTACATATTACATGAATTTTATGCATCTATTTTTGCTTAATTTTATGTATTCACAAATGTTTGATTAAGCTCAGTTTAATTGCTTATCATTCAAACAGTGGGCGGTGTAAGAAACACATGTGTACAATTATGATTGACAGTCAAAGTAAATTAGAAGGTGATGACGTCACTAAAGAGTGGGAGTAGAGTATCTTCATTAATGAGATGCTGGTTTAACAGATGTATTGATGTCTTTGTTGCCCATAGCTAATGATAAATGATTATTATGACGCTTCAAATTAATTGATCATTTAATTCACACGTTTGATGTAACGGTCAAATTCCGGAAAAGACCTTATCAAATGTAATAAATTAATTGGTTTTATTAATTGACAAACAGAATACTTTATCTTTTATATATGTCTTATTGTTCTATTTTTATGCCTCGTATGTAATTTTATATAATTTGTTTGGAGTTGAAAGGGATATTTGTTAAAGTAGATTTTTAAGAGTAATCTTTTTTTCAAGTTATCCACAACTTTTCACGACAGAAATTGATAAGTTACATGGCATTTACATTTTTTTTCTTTGATACTTAGCTTAGTTATAGTTTAGCTCAATTTTAGTTTAGTTAAAAAAAAAAACAAAAGGTATTCTTTTTAATATTCATATTTCAGTATATTCTTTGATTTAAGAGATACTTTTGTTATATAATTCGAGTGGAAACGAATTTTGAAAAGCGGAGAGTGATGTGGCATGGTCATTTAGATCAAAGGTACTTGGTCAACACAAATAATTAACATAGATTATACTAATGATTATTGCTGACACTTTAATGTGATTCTTGAGGAACACTGTAGAGTTGTAATAACATGGTAAAGGGTTTATCAAAATATTCAGAAACCATAAAGCGATGTTTGACTAAAATAAATATCAGATGTAGTTAAATTTGACTTTGTGAGAAAGTTGCAAGTGGTTGTAGGTTATGTTTCAAATATCAAACGATACACACGTACTTTTGTAAAATGATTAGTTTGTGATTATTCTGTTATATTTTATATGGAATATAAATATGAATATTAAAGATGTGAACTTTGAATATTCTTCTTGCTAGTTCCCTATGTGCGCGGGTAAATTACAGTTTAGACAATATCATGAACATTGACAGGACGATCCCGGACTTATATATATACATGTAAAAATAAAACAATGAAACAAGCCCGGCACAGAACTATTATTTTTTGTGAGTTCTGTCACGAATGTTCTATGCCGCCTAATCTTAGATTCCACTGTCATTCTGTGTTTCCTATTTTTCATTGTTTAGATGATTTAGTTTTTGCTCGTTTTCATGCATTTTGGTGTATTTGTTTAAAGTTATAACTGACTACATAGACCTTCTAAAGGATTGCATCTTTGGTCAGGTATATGAAAATTGTAAAGTTGGTCAGCTTCAAGAATGATGCAATTATGAATTAACAAGATGGCTTTCATATTGAAAATAAAAATTCACCTAAAAATAGTAGGAATCTTTTGCTGAATAAATATAAAAATTAGTTTGCAATTCCACAAGGCAAATCATTACAAAGGGAAATAGTATCGTTCGAATTCAAAAGAGAGAGGGTGTGCGTCGAACAAACAACGTATGCATCATCCGACATCAGACCCACAACACAAGTTTCGACGACAGTTCAGTTGAGTACGAAGCGACATTTTAAACCGGTAATATAAAAAAATCAGTCTGCAGCATGAGATGTCTTTGTGTTCGCTAAATGATCTACCATGATGTCCATACAAATTCCTGAACGCAGATTTCTGTGCGCCTTACCATTGTTTAAAACATTGTCACCTGACTCTTAGACCATACAGGTCACTTTCCAAACAGTCATGCATTTGCGCAATTTAAAGTCACCTGAAGAACGATCGCCTCTCCTTTGGCCCCTTTAATGACAATACTTCTGTTATCAATACGACCGCCATAGCCAACCAGAAATAAAAACTCCAAACCTATACATGTTTGGAAAAACTTGTTCAGTGGAAACAAAAAATGCACGATATTATTACATGACATTATTTCAAACTTCTTTATTTAGATTTCCCCTACATCTAACTAAAATTTAATTCAATCATCACATAGGACATTTGTACAAGAATGTCCTTGACGTAAACAACTTGATCAGATAGAATCAGTGAATGGGCGTAATGATGCCTGCAACTACCAAAATTAAAGTGACCACACTCTTTCATGAAACCAGTGTAAAAGAATTTCGAGCCATTCAACAATTTAATGTTATGTTTGTTTTAATAAGTTTTGTAGAAATAAAGCCAGAAGTATGAAACTGTATTTTGTAAGTGTATTGTCTTTTCAGCATGCGGCCCCGCAATTTACTAGAATCTGGAGGTCTTCACAAGGCTTTCAACAAGGCTGACGAGCTCTAGAGTGCCCCACACAACAAAACGTGTATAGGTATGTGGAAAATTAAAAATTGATTCTGCCCAAATGCAACAACAATAACTACAAAACAAAATGCCTTACATGAAATTGAATAAGTTAAGACAAACAATGTGAATTTCTTTCATCTTAAATTCTGCCTCACTTTTAAAGGGCCTGCGCTACGGCAAATAAAAAGTTCATAAAACTACAGATGAAAAATGTAAAAAGTATGAAACGAGAAGTCCTCTAAATAGCAAATATTGATATAAATCAAAATCCTGATAGTATACACAACTTCATTACGATCGACATCACAATTTTGTCGGCCGATATTGAAATATCCTTTATGGATCTTTTCATGTGAAGTTGTAGGGTAAACCAATAACATTTGTTCGCATTTTCAGCCCTAGAATTGTAATCCGTGACATGACCCCCCTATCCTGAAATAACTGATTGGAAAATGAACAATGTGGCGGCTGTCTCAAAAGAGGCCATTGCTTACCCTTCCTGGCCACCTCAATGCACCATTGGGTTTTTTGGTGGTGTCTGTATTGTTCATATGTGTGCTTTTATTTTTAGTTTCATATGTTCCGTCTTGTTCTCGGTCGACTTTTCGCCTTTTGGGTTTTCTGTCGCTTCCTGTTTTCTTCCATCAACTATCCTATGAATTTCTTTTTTTTTTGTTTGTAGATGTTAAATTCAGAATAGTGAACAGATATGGGATGAACGCACTACAAGTAAACACTGCTTTATAGCTATTCGTCATCATAAGACCTTCAATGATGAACCGTTGGCTAATATCAAACAAACTGCTTGCTCATTTTTTTCGGAGAATCATTAACCTTTACGGTAAACAAATTTTGTTAAATTTATAACGATTATATTAGTGAACGTGGTAAGAAAGATAATGCAATTTATGTAGAGTTTGGATATTTATAAAAACATGTAGTATGTTTAAATGTCTCCCACTTTTCAACGTTTTTGAGACGAAATTGTGTCGCATATGATCACAGTGGGTAACTTTGTCATATCGAAGTTTAGTTCAGCAGGTATCATGACAACTCGGACCAATACCACTCGGATCAAATGAAAGACAACTCGGTCCATTATTCGGCCAACTTGGACCAGTGTTAAAAACAGGTTTTTGGACCACTTGGATCAACTGAAAGACAACTCGGACCAACATATAAAATAAGTGTTTGATGATTGATTATTATTAAATTCACTAATCTGTCTCAATCATTTGTTTTAATATTGTTGTATCCAGCAATTAATTTGAAGTCCATATGGAGATTAAGAAGACAATCGAAGCTAATCATATACTTCTAAAAGTGAGTAGCTTTGCCAAGCTGAATTTAAAAGCTATTACCCATCAATTTATTTAATAATTAAATATCAAAAACAAAAGAACAATTGAACCGATATACCAAGCTAACCACGCAAGTGAGAAATATGGACAGCCTAGCCCAATCTCAGTTTAAGCATTGTCAAAGCCCATATTTTAGCAATAAACGCCACGTCCATGCACACATGTCACGAGGCAGTTAATTTATCATCTAAATGCGATACATGAAATGTAATTTCGGAAGAAGGTTCTTTTTAATAACTATATAATAAAAATTAAAACCCGAACACAAATGTAGTTAATTTATCAATCGCATACAGTAAAATTCGTTATCAACTTCACATTAGAAAATATTGACAATGTAAAAAATATTCTTGTTTTTTCTTGTAAAATAAAATGTTCAAAAATAAGTTTCGTTTTAAATATTTACTAGCAAGACAGCTTAAGAGAAAATTAAAAGCCTACCAAAAAATACACTTGACATTATTGTTGAAAAGACTTGACATGTATATAATTGGTTTTAAAAATTGGGGAAAAACTAGGAAATTATTGAATTACAATTATTGACAAATTTAACAGATGTTTCGCCTTCCTGTAGGAGTTTTATTGAAAATTTTATAGTTTTATATACAAATATTAATATTCTGCTATTTAGATTTCAGCCACAATGAATCACCGATTGTTTTGCCAACTAAGTAGTTTAATTCTGGTTTTCAATTAAGCTCCATTACTTTGAATTGAGTGCTTCTTTTGCTTGGAATCTCTGAGTTCTTTTGTTTTGGTTCTAATGCTAATTGCAGCAGGAAATTCTGTTTTTGTAGTATCGTTAATTTCAAGTTCATTGGCGGCCGGGGTATAGAAATAGGTCGTTCGGTTTCTCCGCCTGCAGGTAGAACTCCAGCTAAAGGGGCGTCCGTTAGTTCGAGCGGGATGTATAAATACTCGAACTCCCCTTCTCGAAGGTTGTGCCGGGG
>JARWCS010000006.1:281924-292079 GCA_034783895.1 Geukensia demissa | reverse complement strand
TTGGTCGATTGGTGGTCCTTATTTTTCAGCTGCTAGAGTACAAGGTGAGCGAATCAGGCTCCCTGGAGCCTCTAGTTCAAAAATGTTTCACAAATGATTTCTTCATTCATTTTATAAGTTATATAGAATAATTGAAACTATTGGGCAATTGGTAACCACAGCTGCAATACTTGAAAATATTAGGCAAGAGTTAACTACAGCCATGATACTTGAAAATATTAGGCAAGTTGTAACTACAACCTTGATACTTGAAATTATCATGTTAGTGTTAACACAACATTGGTTATGTTAAATAACATATAAAAGATATTGATGATAATTAGAGCCTCAACCTTTACAATATCGTTCACCACTAACAGAAACTGTTGGTGATTTTCTAAATATTATTCATATTTCCCCCTTCTTTTTCAGAAGATTGAGTCAGTGACAGAAATAAGAACATATGTAAATCATAAATGTCACCAACCTTTTATCTTCCCAATCACAATAAATTTTAATGACAGTATAAATGTCTGGTTAATTATCAGGTAAAATAAAAATCAAGGTGTGATAACGATGCCCCTCGTTATCAACATCTCATTATTACCATTTAATGGGGTGCGCCCATCATTGTAATGTATAAAACATTGGGTATTACCAGTCTATAAACCAGGTGACATTGTACCTGTATTTTACCTGTAATCATTGCTACCTGATGGCCTAGTGATTAGGGGGGTCATTATAAGGCAATGGTCATCTTGTCCTTTCTAATTACGTATAATGACCGCTTGACATTCCTAAATGATAATGTTCTTTTCTTTACAATGGATATGAAACATGTAATATTTTGGAATGTAACTTTAAGGCTTGTTTGAATCCTTTTGTTATTATCTGTACTATATGCAAAATACATGTAAACAAATTAAAATTTAGTGTCACATCCCGAAGTGTCCATAACAATAAGCTGGTGTACCACCTATCTTTAGAAATGTGAGTAAATATTTGACATTGTTAGCTGTTTATTTCACAGATTTAAGTTTCTTCAGTTTCATAAGACTTTCTCAGTTTGAGAAATTCCTTTACTTCCTCCTCAACTCGAAAACTAATGAATTAAATGATAGTAATTTCAATATTTGAGAAAAAGGCAAGGGTTTGAGGAAAGGTTTTATGAAACTAAAGCCAGATATCAAATTTTTATTTTAAATTTTAAAGCCTTGCGAGAAAATCTGAAGATTCAACTGTAATAATTTGATTTACAACAGAACTTGAACCCTAAGACTGCTTGGCGCGACTATTGTCATTTTTGGTCCTGTGTTCTTCACAAACCCCCATACATATAGGTGTCTTCAGAAAGGTCTTTATTTCAAAAACTAATGGCAAGACTTCATTTCAAGACCAGGCTTTCCATGTTTTTAGATGTTTTGATAGGATTTTTTCATCAGAAACAAACTTTCAAAGGACAAGGTACGTTAAGTACCCTTTTTAGCCCACAAAAATGAAAGTTGTACAATGGTTTTGCAATAAAGCCTATCTTTATTTAAAATAATGAAATTTCACATTTTACGATAGGTTTTAAAAAATAATTTGTTTTTTGACGTCATATTGACGTCACTAAGTTTAACAGGACCCAATGTGTCTTATTTGTTAACAATTTACTGAAAAAGTATAAAATAAGTTTTTTCCTTAAATCCTAAATATTTCCGACAATGTAGACCGCCACAATTTTTTGCCAGCTGGGGTATTATGCAAAGATCTTCATTCAGTATCAAAATTATGTTGGTCTGCGTTGTCACAGATAATTATTTAAGCCAAAAACATACGAAAATAGGCCAAATTGGGGAATTTTTGAAAGAATTGCTGTTTTTGCCTTTAAATGTGACATTATTGTGGCGTCAAAAACACTTCAATAGGCATTTTTGAATTAGTTTTGTGAAAAATCATTAAACTTAATGTTAACAAAAAATTGGGAAATTAAATGCAAGTTTATTTTTACATTGAATAATTGACCAAATAAGGCCCTTATCGTACCTTGTCCTTTAAAGGTGTACAAAACTTGAATTTTTTTAAGGTGGCCTCATATGATGAGGTCCCAGACATAAAGCACATTCTTATTCTTATTCTTATTCTTATAAAGCACATCTATAAGCTGATCATTAGTGACTTCTTTCACTTCGTCTTCAAATAGAAGATAGGGATGTTTAAATGTAGGAATATTCTGAACATTTAAATGAAGTAAAACATTCAAAGCTGATGGTGTGATTTTTTAAAATACATTAATGATTAGTAGGAGGTCACACAGATACAGGAGTTCATAGCATGTAAATTTACATTAATATTGTGCTTATTTCTGTCAAGATAAATCACTCCGATTAATATGATCCCATTATCCAAATGAAAAAGTTCAAGGATCAGCTCATTACACTCAAATCATCCATTAGTTCACTGACCCTTTGTCTAACATAGAACCACCATCTATCAATCCTTAATAACTCCTTTGTTTGGTTTCAAATGAGATGGACTGATGGGCCACTCGGCCTGCCACTAGGGGCAACCAAACTAATCCATTTACATTCAATTTGTATATTACATTGTAATTGAAACAGAACAAGGCATGTTGGTCATACAAGAAGCCCTTAGGCTTTACTGCATACTGATAATATTAAAATAAATTGATTGATTTTAAATAGATATATGTCCTATCCTTAGCTGGAGGCATGTAGGTACATCAAAAGATAAGGTTTTATACCTTTATTAGATAAATTTGTGAAAATTTATTTCTTTATTAGAGGTGTTCTTACATATAAGATAATGTCCTGAAGATTTTATCATTGAATCGGAACATCACTTATTTTTATAAAAACAAGTATTGAACATAGAGGTCATTTTGAGTTTGACCTTGATTGCAGTGCAAGTTATGTTTACAGAAGAGCTTACAAGGTAAAAATGTGCTTAGTTTTTATTAATGGCAAATTTTTTACAAAGTTTTAATGTCTAGTTTTTTATGCTAAAATTTAAAAAGTTATATGAAATAACTCTAATGACAATGTAAATTATTTTATTTGCAAATTTTATGATAAAGGAATAAAAAAGATGACTGATTTTTAAAAATTTATAAAATGGCTTCAAAATAATAGGAGGGTAAAAAGGCCCATTATTGATTGCCTGAACTGAAAATATTATTGACCTTAAATTCTGAAGTTAAATGAACAGTTAAAATTTTTGAATTAGTGGAACAACATGGAACCACCACACGGTTATTTCAAATTGACCGTTATGCCCTTGTATCTTTGGATGCAATGAACCTCGCCATCTGCCAAATAGCAACTCAAAACATTAATTGAACCAAAGTAATTACCATACCAAATCAGTTTTATAATAACTACTTTAAAATTATAATCATGTATCTTTTATTATTTGACTCTGGTAAATTTCAATAGATTTTGAAAATTTTGTAAATCTTTTGTTAGGAGGTATTAAGATCGTTGAATAGATTAATACCCGCAGACTGATAAGGTCTCCGATCTCAATAGTTAACAGTAAAAGGCGCGTGGCGGCAAGAGTTTGTAAATGAAAACAACAGTGAGCACAGTTATCAAGAATTTCTTTGAAGTATCAGTTCAAATGTGTACAAAACAAGGACTTTGACAAATAGCAATTTGGTCGTGTGAATATTTTCATAAATTTGTCTTCAACCAATGAAATCACAGGAAATAGTCCATCTGTCCTTGCATCTGCCTATTACAATGTTGACAAACTTTTAAATTTATTGAAATATTGGTGTAAAGTGTTGGTATTTAATTTGTCCTCAAAACTCTCGAGGATACACATTATAATGGGTGTTATAAGTAACAGAGAAATGCCGGGTCTGTCGGAGTCTACAGAAATACCAGCTTTTGGGAAACATGATCTCATTCGGGCAAGTCACAAACTCATCAAGACCTCAAAACTTATGTAAGTTTTTTAATGATTTTTATAGATCTTTTGACAAATGTTTTTATAAATAGGTTTCGTGAAATAATTTTTTTCACTATTTTATGTGTTTTTCCTTTAATCTTACTGACTTGATATGTTCTATTATCAGGCGACTAATTTGATATATGAAAAAATATCGTTTATTCTGTTGCGTTTTAGATTATCGTTGGTCATCATTTCTTGATCTCTCATATCAATATTGACCTAAATTTCTCTATGGATATTATCAATCTCTTAATTGAAGATCACAATAATATGAAATATCTATGATTGGAACAAACTCTCATGGTTAATTTTTCATTTCCATAAAATCAGTGGAGGAGTACATGAGATGCGTCGTTGAGAAACTTAGACTTTGTACAAATTTAAGTATTATTTTTAAACTTCTTATGCAATGTTGTACTTCTTCACTTATAACAAAGGTTTCTCGTCTTGTCATTGTTGGCAAGCTAAGATGTGTTTATTTAGATCTTACACCGAGTGGTATTCCACCTTGTTGAAGGCCTTGTGGGGACCTCTGTGATTGGTCAATTCTCTCAGTTTTTCTCGTGGTTTGAGTGCAGTCTCACCAATTTAGCACACATCTTTTCATTTTCATATTTATATCTTTAAAGCACAACATTGCATAAGAAGTTTAAAAATAATACTTAAATTACCATAATTTTTTTAAACAGAACATTAGGTGATGATGAACAAGTTAAATTTAAATGATAAAAAGTATAAGTTTCCATTTTTAAAAGGACTAATTTTACAGAAAAAACAGGACTTTTCAAAGATTGGCATCAGTTCAAGTAACATGTTTCTTTGTGAGGTAAAAATAATACATTAGTAATTTCTTATGTTTTGTTTTTATTTCTTATATGTTTTGTTTTTACTTGTCCCTCATAAATCTTTTCAAACCTACACATATGTAAGGTGATCGCCATATATATACTACTTTAAAATCCTGTATTTACATTCATCAAAGACAATATCCAGATTTGTTTTTACAAATAAAGACCTTTCACTTCATAATAAATACATTGTCCATCTAAATTTATCGGTAAAATTTAAATTTCTCTTCAGAATTGGAGAAGATAAAATTTGAGTGTTTATCGTCTATCGACAGTTAGATCAATCAGATCTTTATGGTAGAAAAACTAGGCCGTTATGAATATCCTTCCTTTTGTGAACACATGCTTTATCCCATTGTTTTAAGGCTGGCTGGTTTTCTTTTCTGTCAGATCCAAACAAAAACTCTTTAAACAACATAGATTTCTATCCGACTTGACGCCGATGCTATTAACAGGATTTTTGTTAAGTTTTGACCAGCGTCGTGTGGATGTCTGATCATGTTCAGGTAAAAACAATAGTTCCTGATGCTGATAATTATTATTATCACTTAATCACATATATGATAACTCATTAACTCATAATATTACAAATGATGATTGTGGATTTACCTTTGTTAACAATATTTTGTTTTCTGCTTGCAGCACAGGAGTATTTCGTTGTCCGGAAGATGACAAGCCTGTGGATTACGCTCAGGTGAGAATTTTGTTTTTGTTTACTTTTGATGTAATTGTATTTGACTACATCGTTAATTATCAATAATAATATGTACATAATGTCTCAGATTTAGTTGGATGTAATTTGTTTACATAGTTGAAAGTGAATTAGTAGACCGTTGCACAGTGTTGAGGAGGGGAAACTTTGACAGGTACAAATACTGTATTTTTGGACTGTAAGTCTATTTTGGCTATAGTGCAATAATCTGCAAACTTTTCATAGGCTTATAATAGAAAATTATTATTTTAAAGAAAAAAGTCTTCTCTTATAGTTTCAAAAGAGGGTAGTAAGAATTTTTCTATGTAAGTGTAGTGTAGGCTTATCTCTGTTGTATTGACTTGAATATACAAATTGTATATAATTGATATATAAAAATAGTAGATGTTGCATGATTGTCCATGAGACAGCCATCCACTAAATGACAGTCAGATCTAAACTTTATTTTTGAAGGAAGGGGGTTGTATTACTTTCTTATAATTCATGTAGTGTCTTAATTCCAAATTAAGATGCATTGAACAAATTAAGGATATGAAATATAGGCTGAGAAAGACAGCAACATATTTCTATGTTATCTGATAATCCAGGAAGACAAAGTTTTTTGAGTGTTGTCAGCTGGTTATTTTGTAAATAAAGATATTGAAGTAGCTGTTACAGCTCTCATTGAATGTTTGACAAGCCATACAGGAATTCTATAGTATCACTTGACCAATTGACCAGGAGTTGTTTGTATTGTCCCGTTACCTGACAGGTGAGAATGATCTTTGATGTTTACCTCTAGCAGCAGGTGCTCTAGGGCCACCGCATAAGCTGTGGTGTTTCATTAAGGGTCATCTTTCATAGAACACTATTCCCGTAGTCCTTTTACATGTTTATGGGTGACAACTTATAAATGGGATGTGTGCATGTGTTCTCTTTGAAGTGTGTGTTATGATGGATTTGTTAAGAGGTTTATTAAAAGGAAGAAATTTATAATTTGACATTTGATTTTAGGGTCAAGCTACACAATTGTACAATGCAATCTGCTCAGAAAGAGAAAAAAAATTTGATGTTTGTTTGCCACTAGGTAGATGGGTTGTTTTCATTGCAGATAAATAGTGCAGATAAACTTACAATTAATTCTAAGATTCATTTTTTTTTTGTTAATTTTTTTTGGATACTGGAATGTATGTTGGAAACTTTCCAACATTGTAATTTGTAAAATTTCCTGATTGTTATCTTTATATTTGGCCTATCAGCATATATGAACACAATGTCATGAACTGTATTTTAATTGGCTCCTTTTATGCTACTAGAAACTTGTTAATTTTGACTGACCAATCTTCCTTTTTTTGGCCCCTAGTGTGTCTGATGAAGGTAAATCCAGAAAAGCACTTTACACCTAGTTAAATTTGTTATTAAATATTTATAATAAACTTATGTGAGATGTGTATTGTATCTTTCTGGCATATATGAAAATGAAAAGATATGGGGTAAATGTCAGAGAGACTGCACTCCAACCATGAGAAAAAAAGAGGAATTTACAAATCTAGAGGTCTCCACAAGGCCTTCAACAAGGGTGGAATACCATTCCTTGTGAAATATATGTATGTTTAGCATGAGGATGTAATCTGCTGTACAGGTACCCAGTTTGACATTAATACTTACAAAATATGTATATTTAGGGATAGGATGTAGTCCGTCTGTACATGTACCCAGTTTGACATTAATACTTACAATATATGTATATTTAGGGATAGGATGTAATCCGTCTGTACAGGTACCCAGTTTGTATGGTGAAATATCTAATGCGGACATCACATGGCCATGATAAGCACTGTAATAAACAAAAACTGTCATGAAAACAAAAAATCTTTGACAAAAATTCCTAAACAAACAAATTATCAGCTCAATAAAAAACTGGTTGATGTAATTTACTCTGTTCTATGTATATGTTGTTACTGCAGCAATGACCCCTGACCTTTAGAAAGTTACAAGTTATATACCAGTTGTTCTATTCCATGTGTTTGTTGTTGTCAATACTAATGACTTTAACCTCACACTTATAATTCAACTGGTCATATATTCTGTTCCATGTGCATATTATTACTATATCAGCAACCAATCACCTTTACTTGTTGGTGTGTGTGTGGTGTTACCCTGTCAACAGCCCTTTTTCTTGATAAACTTACTGGTCTAATGTAATAAGTTCTGTTTCATGTGTTTGGTGTTACTCTGGCAACAGCCCTTTTTCTTGATAAACTTACTGGTCTAATGTAATAAGTTCCGTTTCATGTGTTTGGTGTTACTCTGTCAACAGCCCTTTTTCTTAATAAACTTACTGGTCTAATGTAATAAGTTCTGTTTCATGTGTTTGGTGTTACCTGTCAACAACCTTTCTCCTAATAAACTTACTGATCTAATGTAATAATTTCTGTTCAATGAGTACAGTGTTACCATGTCAATGACCTCTGACCTTCATAAACTTACAGGTCAAATGTGACTTGTTCTGCTCCATGTGTATGGTTTTACCATGTCAACAACCCTTTTTCTAAATAAACTGTTCCATGTTAATGGTGTAACCCTGTCAATGACCCTTTACATTAATAAACTGATTTGTGTAAAGAAGTACATGTAAGTACTGCTCTGTGTGTATAGTGAACCCTATCAATGACATTTGACTTTAATTTCCTGGTCTAAGGCAACTTGCTCTATTCTATGTGTGTGGTGGTACCCTTTCAATTGTCCTTAACCTTTATAAACTGGCTTTAGTTTCATTAAATCAAAACATTAGATTTTCCCCAAACCCTTGTGTTTTTCTTCAAATATTGAAAATGCTGTCATTTGATTGGTCAGAAATTGGAGGAAACTGAGATGTTTTATGAAACTGAAGCCTGGTCTTTTAGTTCTGTTCAATGTGTAAGTTGTTACCATGTCAAGGACTCTTGAGGTTAATAAACTTACTTGTTTAATGTGATTGTCCTGTTCTATGTGTCAATGACCCTTGACCTTAAAAAAACTTACTGGTCTAATGTGATTTGTTCTGTTCCATGTGTATGGTGTTTGGCTAATCTAATTGCAAGATCTGTAGCCTCTGACCTGTCAAAACAAAATACCAATATATGTATAAAGTATTTCAGTCTTAAAGAAGAGTATATCATCGGCAATAAATGTTTGCCTCCCCTGACCTTTTACATTTGTTTTACAGTCCCCAATATACATTTAGTACCTGTACCAATTCAATGTATCCCAAAAGTCTCTATTTTGTTTAGACAACCTAAAATTCTGGCAAAAAATACATGTACCCCAACAGTCTCCCTCTATTTTGTTTAGACAACTTTTAAATTATCCCCTCCCCCAGTTTTTTAGTGATGGACAAAACTGGAATCAATTCGTCCTTACCCTGAGTTAGCAAAATATACAACATCTAGACCTTGTGGCATTGTTTGTGCCAGACGTTCTGCTAACAAAACAAGGTTGTCATGGAGAAATCTGGAGTTGGTGTTCAGTGTTTTCATCTGTTCATAGCCAGCTTCTATTACTTCTGGATGACAATGACCAACTGTAACAAAACATACATTATCTGTT
This sequence comes from Geukensia demissa, assembly GCA_034783895.1. Classification (NCBI taxonomy): domain Eukaryota; kingdom Metazoa; phylum Mollusca; class Bivalvia; order Mytilida; family Mytilidae; genus Geukensia; species Geukensia demissa. The sequence continues at coordinate 283,016 of JARWCS010000006.1, read as the reverse complement.
CTTGAGAAACATTAGTGAATTATATCTCTGTTCTAAGTTACCATGAAATGGGGGGGGGGGATTTTAACTAGATGTAGATAAGTAAAGAAAAAAGAAATGTGGTATGGTTTTTCCATTTGACAGCCATCACAAGAGTCCAAATTACAAAAACTATAATATATACAGTTTACATACAGGTCTTTAACAAGAGACAGATTTCCACATTGTTAGACAGATACAAGGCAAAATCTCACATAGAAAATCTTCCCCATCCTCATAATCTGCCCTTAGAATGAGCTAAGATAAATTTCCTTCTTATACATCTACACATTGTGTCTAATCTTCATGTTAAATTTCATTGAAATCTAAAGAACAGTATAGAAGAACATGCCCTTACAAGGTATGTGGACAGACGGACAGTGTGATTCCTTTATACCCGAGAACTTTATTTGCAGGGGTTTTATAAAAATAATATGTCAGATTGTTTAAATATAACCATTATTCGCCAATTAAGTCAATAACAGTAAAACAAAAACAGAATCCACTATATACAGGTTCTTAGCTTGTGACAGGCATATAAATTGTGGTCGGGATAAATATGTTTGTGAGCTCATAATGCTCCCCTTACCAGGTACCATGGAAAAACCTTTAATATCACATGTATTGGATTAATTTGTGAAGTCAATACAGAGTATAAAGACAACCATAGCTCAGAGGGTTGGGCCTGTGTTGCTCGCCTGGGACTTGGGCCTAATGAACCCTAAAATAATAAGGAACCTTTTGTCCATTGGCATTCAGTTTAATATCAAATATCTTCATGACTACCAAGTACATAAGCATGATAAAATCTGTTGGCATCTACTGAAAGCTCTTATCGAGACAAAACTTATAAAACATCAAAAATCAAATGAAAAATAAAAATTTCTTATCTCCTAAAAAAATGCTGTTTTTATCAAATTTGACCCCTTTTATATTAAAATCAGTAAAAGCTAGAAAACAATGCTTACAGTAACTTTAGTTGCATTTTTCATTAAAGAGGAATTCGAAGATACCAAAGGGGCAGACAGAAATCGTAAGTCAGAAGACAGACAAGACCATGGCCAACAAAATGAA
>JARWCS010000006.1:242216-256482 GCA_034783895.1 Geukensia demissa | reverse complement strand
ATGCATTAATTGTATTTCATAACTTTTCTAATCATTGGCGGGGCATAGTGTCCATTGGACACATATCGACTTGTTTAAATTATATTAAGCATTATATATGAACAAAACTTTAAAATTTTTGCAGTAAATGTTTAAAAAATATAAAATCATATTAAAATCTTTCTATTTAGAAACTATTTTATAAAATTTTCTTTTCTGTATAGATCTCTATAAAAAAATTAGATAATTGCTAAATAGATGCTTTAAAAGCTTCTTACAAACAGCCATTTTAGAAACTATGAATTATGGGTGAACATTTTTGTCTACTTCTGTGACCAAATAACTAGCATTTGCTGATAAATTTGAGGCAAAATAAATGTTTTCATTTTAATAATAATAATGTGGAAATGGATCCTATCTACAAAATCCTTTGTAGTCTTGTTGATTGGATTTATAGAACTTGTTAAATCAGTTCATCAACACATAACGAACATACTATCGTTGAATTCTATATGGCCCCAAATGCATTTTTATGAACGTACAAATATATTGAATTTCCAAATTTGGGTGCCGTGACCAGGAATTTGGTGAACAGAAGTAGACTGTCTATATCCCATTTCTGAAATGGTAATCTGTCTGCACTGATCTTGCTATTGCTTCTTATTTGATATAGAGGGTGTTGTGACACAGCAATCAGGATTTGGTGGTGCCTCATATGCTAAAACACCAGGTGAGACTTTCTTGTAAAATATCTGATTTTTATGTTTGTTTTTATTTCTAGATATCTGTTTTATTTGTTTGTATGACATTGATTTTCAGTTCTTTTATATGGCCTGGTTTTAACTTTATTACATTTCTGTGCATGATGGAAAAATTCTACAGAAAATAAATTACATATTTAGTATCTTGTATTGTTTTTTCAGCAGAAGTGTTAGTTATATTGTTAATGTACATATTTTATCACTTCATTTTTTATGAAAAACATTTTGGAATTATGTTTATATCAATTTATGCATATCAGGATGCAAAGGGTAATATATAAATTGATTTTGTTGGTACATGTACAACATTGTTGATGCCTGGACAGGTGTGTTGAAGTTAAACAATTTTGTCATTACATTGAGGAAAAATGTCTAAAATTTAATATTATTTTAAAATTCTGTCATGATTCTATTGAAAACTTAGTAGATAATCATTTATGAATGTTATGCTGGTATGCCAACTCGTTAGAAGTTGATGCAGTTGCAACCCATTTTTAACATGCACCCAAAACCCTAAAAATGTTCATATTTTCAGTCACTCATCCAACTGTCACCAGTCAAGGCTGTGCTCATTTCCAAAGACTTGTAATTTAATGTTTTAGATTATTTAAGAAATTTACATAGCATTCAACGACAACAACTACATATCTTATCATTTATTTTGTTTAATCTTTTTCATTGGTTGTAGCATACAAATTAACAGCATTGGATGTACTGAATGTTGTTCATTAATCTAATGAGTATAATTAAGGCCATGCAAAATTAATTCTCTGGCTCTCAGGTTAGATTCTGTGAAACGAATACACTTATTACAGAGTAAAGTAACTTTTGACATTGTTCAAATCTCAATCAAGAAACAAGGTTTTTTCACATTTTTCTTTAAAAAAAGTGACAGATTGATTATTTGGCTTTAAAAACAAATGAGGGAGGACTAGAGAATTAATTTCTATGGCCTTAATAGAATAAAAGATTTCGATTAATTCATAATTTGGGTATTGGAGATTTGTATTTTTATTAAAAAGATAATTTCAGGTGAAAATGTTCTTATAAAAACTTGTTTGTAGATAACCAACCTGCATTTTAGTTGCATGTTTTGAACATGTATGACAAATATATATGTTTGTGAAGCTTCATTGATTGATTGAATTAACTACCCATTCCTTTTACCCCCATTGTAGAACAAGCAGCCAAATTTTTGACTGACAAGCTTATAAATACTGGCTCTCCTGTGATTGGAGGTAAAATTACTGTACGAACAGAAACATGGAACAGTCAAGATGGTGTAACAAACAAATCAGAGAAAACTGAGACGTGGGGAGGTAGCCATTTTTTCTCCAGCTTAATAGCTTTCTAGATGTAACATTCCTTGACTAACCTTTTGTCTATCCTGTCACAGCTATTATTTCTTTGTAAATTTTACCTTTTTTTAAAATTGTCCTTACTTTTTTTACACATATAGTTGTATATAGTAGAACTAGTAGAAAAAATTTATATCATATTCATTATATTAAGTGCCAAGGGCACTTATTAGAATCAGCAAAATCTGGAATTTTGATCAAGACCAGTTGAAAATATTTAATGTTTCCGCAGTTTAGAATTGCTCGAAATAAATAATTCTACTTACCCTCCCCTACATTAAATGTGTCCAGATATATCAAATTGTCAAATTTTCTGAGAATTTTCTATTCTTTGAAGTTGTAAAGCTTTGTAATAGCAAGGGGTAGTTATAATTTAAAAGGAAATTAAGGTGAGGGGTCATAGTGGCAAGGGTACTTAATACAAGTAATATGGTATCAAATTTTGATTAAAATCTTTAAACAATCCAAAATTTTAACTGTTTGAAATTACAGATTTATTTTTGCTGAATTTAAATTCAGGAGTGTGTTTTAGTGACTTCCTGTATAGTGATAAAATTCAAGATCTTCCTGATGCTTTGCACCACTATCCAAAATTTTCTGCCTTAGTTTTGTTTTTTTATGACAAATCCTGTAAGTGGATAAACACAAGGCATTTTGAAGTTCCCAAGACTTAAACATATATTCTTTATTTGCATGAACTAATCCTTTTTGTAGCCTTTATTTTATCCTGCATGTTATTTATTTTATTAATAAAAACAATTAATTGTGTAGTATTTTATATGCATGTTTAACAAATGTGGGGATATAAATAAACATTTACAAGTTTATACTCTTACTTAACAATAAAATAATTTTAACATCAAAGTTTATATGAACAGTCAGTATAGTTTGGGATTTTTAAGGCCATTTTAAATGAGTTATTGAATACAAACACAGTTGTGAATTAATTTTGGGTCTTGTGATCAAAACAATCTGACCAAAAAAAATGAAATAATATTGTTACTGAATTTAATAATACAGATCAGAGTCTGTCTGTCTGAAACATGATATTATCAAATGGCTTTTTTTGTTGTTGTTGAAAACCTAATATTTTCAATTCTCCTAATCCTTCTGTTTATTTAATTTCCAGAAATAAATTTAAGCTTCCCTTAAAAAATATAATAAAATCCAGGACTACTGACCTAATACTAATACTGTTTGTTGTAATATGTATTGTGTGTTTTACCATTCATCTTCTCATTAGTTTTGTTTATTTGTCATCATCATTTAACAGAAACGTCTAAACAGATATGGAAATTAATATTTTTCAGCGAAAATTGGAATCCCTGAATACTAATACCTCCACATTGTATTACTTTTTTCAGAGAAAGTGTATTTCTAATGAATTGTAGTTGAGTCCAAGTACAATTTCAAAATCATTTTTTAACAGAGACTTTAAATCCACAGATTTAAATTTGGAAAATTATTATAAAAATATATATATATATTACATTTCAGAGAAAGGATTTCCTACGGGTTGTAGTTAGGAACAAATACAAATTTAGGCTACAAAAATAATGATTAACTTCTGATGAAATTCAATTCCTCTTTAATTTTTCCTTAGAAGTAAAAAATATGACAGAATTACTTTATTTTTTGTGAACTGTTATTCCTCTGAATTTTCCTGTAATGATAGGTAATCCTAGAAATGTAATTGGAAGTAGACAATTCTACAAAGGTATTATTCTGGTCTGCTAGAGGTCAAAGATTTAATCTATTGCCAGATTCACATGGACATATAATGCAAATAGAATTTACAGGTTTGTCAAAGTGTAGTCAATGTACATTGGAAATAGACTGCGATGGTTTAAAATTTGTAATATTAAAAACAACTATGTAGAGACAGAATTGACGATTACATTATTTATTTACAGCACAATCAGGTGCACAGGGGGCCATGAACAAATTCAAAGCAATGGAGCCTGCAGGAGCTGGCGGTGCAAAACCAAAGTATGTATTTATATATAGGTGGTTAACATAAATTTTCAAACACTATAACAATGTCACTAGTTTTAAGGGAAAGAAAACAGTTAAAAAAAGATTGTACTGTATCCATTACAATTTGAATTAGAACAAAATTGGGCAGGCATGCTACGATACTGTATCCATTACAATTTGAATTAGAACAAAATTGGGCAGGCATGCTACGAACTTATATTATGCATTTGATACACAAAATTATGGGGTGGAAAATAGATTTTAATTTTTTCCATTGCTTTTCATGAGAGTGTGCAATTTTATTTCTATTTGATAACAAAAAAGAAGCGGATATGGTTTAATTTCACAGAAGTTAAATTGACATTTGATTTTTTTTTAGAAATAGGAAGAATTTGAAGATCTTAAAATCAATTTAGTGGTCTTTTTTATCGAATAGAACATGAAAGTATAAACAAATTTTGATTTTTTCATCAGTTAATAATGATTTGGTTATAAATCTATTTTAAAAACTGTACTGTTTCAGAACTGCAATTTAAAACATTTTTAAATTGATTTTGCAGCAGATGTGTTGTATACTTTGACAAATCAAATGTATAATGGTCATGTGATTTTTATACCCCCACAAACAAAGTTTGGGGGTAAATAGGAATTACCCTGTCTGTTTATTTGTTTGTCTAATCTTCTTTTTTGCTCTTCCAGTTTGTAGCAAATTTCCTTCAATATTGAAGATTATATGCCGGGATTTTTAATCAAATCAAAATCTTCAAACACATTACTGTTAATTCCATTCTAATGCAAAGGAATAAAATTATGTTTAATCTGAACTTTTTTTAAACTGTTATGTGAAATTTCTTCTAGGGCATCAAACATGGATTTGATGCCACGAAAATTTTAAAGTCATCCAATCAATATAAATAGTACAAATACTGTTGCATTAGAAATGACATTTACCTATGAAAGTATAATGATGTTGTTCCTTTACAACACATTGGATCATTCCTGTAATTATCCAGACTTCCATATCATAAAGCAATTGCTCAATTAATTTGGCCTTGAGAAATGAAAGTGATAATCAAATAATATGAACACTGACTCTAGAATTTGTTTTATATTTTTGCAGGTCACACCTAAGACTTTCAAAAAAAATTGGGGCTCATTGTCATTAGCTTCAAAACATATACAAATATGATATATATTTGTCAAGGCTGTTCTAGAAATCAGTCATGCATAAAAATTTTATTTGTTATTTTACATATGAAAATAATCACCTCCAATCAAATTTAAAAAAAAGTGTCACTGACCTTTCACCTCTATTCAAGTAATTCTAGAACAGCCCTGACCAAACAGTTAGTTTCTTGATATTTCCTGCATGATCAGCAATTTCATTTTTGAAGATAGTATTTTTAGACGTATTTATCACAAAGCCATGTATTACACTGATTGCATTAAATTTGATTTTTTGTATGCCTTCATTTCATGTTTAATTTAAACATTTATCATGTACTAATATAAACTTGCCTTGTTTATTTAGTGGTTTAATAGCTGTGTCGTTAGCTAAGCGAGCGGCCAAAACAATGCAGAGAAACGCTGTCGCAATTAAACAGGAAATACTTAACTTTGTCACGAGCAACATAAAGGGATATGAGGTACTTTGAGTTTATTAAAAAAAGCAACAGATGGAGCCACTTGCCTAACATACTTCCTGTCATCTCATTTATCCTAACCAATCAAATTTCAAGAATTCACTGAAGCGGATATGGTTTAATTTGATGCAGCATCTGGCAGAATTTTGTTATATTCATTGGGGTATTTGGACTGAAACATTTGAAAAACTGAATAAAAAAGTTATTTTGGAATCTTTTTTTATTAACTTTATCCAAAATATTCAAGCATTTAACATGTTAAACTTGAACATAATATAAAAATAGGAGATGTGTCATGATTGTCCATGAGACAGCCACCCACCAAATGACAGTAGAATTTAAACTTGAACATAAGTTTTTTAAAAGAAAATGAAGAAGATAGGATAAAGACGAGAATTTTCTATCAGTTTCTGCTGAAGTTGATTAAGAGATTTGATTGGTTGAATAACATACCATTTTCCATTTAATCAAATCCTGTCACAGCTTTACTGTATGAATATTATCACATACATATATCAAGTAGTGAAATATATCCTTTAGTTTTAATTTATATAAACTCTTATGAGTGAAATCATTCACACTGTTTTTGGAATTTTTTTGTTACATTTTCAATCATTTCATCTGTCAGATAAATTTGCACAAAAACCTTTATTTTGAAAGGCAATATTCATTCTTCCATAAAATATTTTTTATTTGACAGAACAATAAAATCTTGAAAAAATAAGCACATTTTTTTTCGATATATATTTGTAATTTGTTTTGGTCTGTTTATAAAAATTGGTTTTATTTGAAGAAAAGCATACTGATATTTGGAGCCATAAAAAGCAAGCTGTATTTGATATTTCTGTTTGTGATGTGGATTGTCTACCCTGTATTGTCTGTTTAATGTTGTCATAGTAACCCAGCATCACTTCCCATCATTCATTCACCTTTCCTTCATCCATGTTTTAAAAGGAAGATGGGTTTATTTTCAGGATCAGTTCTTTTTCAGCATTGCATGTGAATTCTATTCCAGCTTTTCCATGATCTTTTAAATGTTTTGTTTGTTGTGTTTACACGGTTTGTTATTTTCTCACCAAAGTTTTGGAGGTGCTGGTCGAGGTGTGGGCCGAGGTGGGGGAAGGGCGGTCACACGTAGTCCAAGTGCAATCAAGGAAATGCTCCTGAATTGGACTAAAGCCATGACGGCAGGTTATGAGGTATAATCTGGTGGAATGTAACTGGCTGATGGCCACTTGGTGGCTGCATGGCTTACCTCCCCTGCGGGAGTGGTGTTGCTAATGGAAACAGATGTCACTAACTATCAAATGTTCTTTCTTCTTCACTAACAGAATACTGCATGTTGTGCACCTCACTTTCTCTTGAAATGTAAATGTATTTAAAAAACAACACTTTTTTAAATGCTGCATATTTTATAGAGTATCTCTTTTTCAAGTTTAATTTTTATTAAAAAGTGGTTTCAAAATATTAATTGAAAATGCTTCATCAAAAATGGCGGAATTTAGTTTGTATCTTATCCTTTACATGTCCAACAGAGCAAATTCATATATAAGTTACATGTTACGATATGCTCATAGGCTGGATGATGATACTTTTAATCCAGTAAATAAAGGAACAAATAAATTTAAAAAATAAACTTGGGAATATGGGGTTTATTTATAACTTGCTTCCCATAATACATCTTGTCAGCAGGTCACAAATGGTGCGTGCCTGCAAGTGCATTAAATTCCAGTTTACATATAATTTTTAAAAAAAAAGAATGAAATTTGTTTGAAATGGAATACATTTACATTTCTGAAATCTTGTATCTGTCTGGAATGAATTTTCTTTGTGTTGTTTTCTATTCCTGTAACCTTAGCATGGTGTTGGTATGTCTGCTGTAAGATTCTGTAGTCTGTTTCAGTATTTTTAGAACCTTTTGACTACCCTTCTTCAAACAAATATGTCTATCAAACCATACATATTTTGTAGATGTTTTATGTTTGTTTATTTGAAATTTACTAGATTTAAAAAAATAATATAAATTTCATTTATGGTACATGTAGTATTGGGTGTTGGTATAATTGTAAAACTAATATTGTGAAGTGTAACATCAAAAATCAGCTATTTTTTGTTAATAAGTCTTCTTGGACTCTATAATGTCTAGGTCTAATAAGCAAATTTTCACTGTAAAAAATGTCATATATCCAGAAACAAACATAAGAAGGAAAAGTAATAACATTTTAAGACAAAATGTTAATTTTTATCATATCAGCACAAAACAAAGAAAATTAGAAATCAAATTAGTTGAATGTTAATTTCTGTTGTTAGGCTAATTTCAGGTGTTGTTCTATTCTGTAAACACACTGTAATGTCTATGCTCAACACCGACTAGCTATCAGCACTCATCACATGGCTTCAGTACACATAGGCAGCACACATTCATACACAAAGTGTTGATAAAGTGATTTGTGATTTCATGAATGCTTTCACAAAATCTGCAACTTAAAAAAACACAAATAAAAACAACTAAGCATGAATATTATGTAATTTTTGTCATAGTGATAGAGTTTTAGCAGCAGTTCATTTTTTGTTATCTTTTTATACAAATTAATACTGCTGAGAATTATCAGTATGAAAATCATTTCAAAGATGGCGATAAAATGAATTAAGTTGATACTTTCTTATTTATAAACATTAAAAACTTAATTCAGTTTCATTATTCAAATCAGCATTTTTAGATGCATTCTTAAATTTTTGAGTTTATTTTCTTAGTTTCTTTTAGCAAAATTGGATAATTTATAATAAAAATATTTCTGGGTAGATATTATCTTAGAGTTGAAGTGCTTATTACTAAGGAAATATTATATAACATTGGTGAAATACTATTATTTCTAAGTAAATAATTTGTAACATTTTATTACATTGTTGAAATATTCCTACTCAATAAGGTGCAGTAACCTGAATATACAATTTTACAGAATGTAGAAGTTACAAATTTCTCAACATCATGGAACAATGGTATGGCTTTCTGTGCCCTGATCCACCATTTTTACCCAGAATCCTTTGACTTCAGTAAACTGGATCCCAAGAAAAGGAGAGCCAACTTCACATTAGCTTTTGATATTGCAGAGTAAGTAGTGTTATTAATGGTTACTAGTAAAGAACATCTTTGGCACTGAAATGTTTGTTAGGCAGTAAGCCAGGTGTTTTGGTTAGACAGGTCAATTTAATATGAAAGTTTGATTTACACAGGTAATTGGAGAGTTAGGTTTCAACGATGGTTTGTAAAAAGACGTGTGTTGAAACAAGAGTTAAAAATCCATAACATTGGGCTGTAACTTGCAATGCTCAAGAATGGACACGAACTAGACAGCTGGTACAGGCACTATATATGTAGGGGTTGAACTAGATGTGGGTTTTCACACTATCATGTATACCTCCAGGCATTTTCCTGTTCAGCTCCAAACGAACATCATCAAATATTATTTAATGTTCTGATGAATAAAAAATTAAAACCTGAATGAAATTACTGACTTGTCTATTTATAGAAAATATGCTGATATTGCTCCGTTGTTGGATGTAGACGACATGGTGAAGATGCAGAAACCTGATTGGAAGTGTGTGTTTACATATGTACAGAGCTTCTATCGAAAACTCAACGATCATCCTAACAATAAAGGACCGAAACCTGAGCAATAATTCACTGCCAGACATATTTATACATTCAGCAATACTAAATAATACTGTTGTTCTAAATGTGGAGAAAAATTAGTCTCATAAATTTGGGCTTCTGTTTTAGATAATTTTGAGAAAACCAAATATCTGAGAATTTTTTGCATTATTACTGTGATATATAATACAGAATTGTCTCCCATGTAGTCTTACTACAATTGGATAATTTATAAGTAATCCAGAGGCCCATTTGGTTTAAGCTGTTTACTAAATCATGAACATGGTAACAGATTTATTAGAAACACATCCTTTTTAATTAATTAGATATTATCTAATTTGCAGTATGTTACCTCAGATATTAGAAGAACAATATTTTTATTGTATTTTTTATTTCAAAAACTGCCAAGCATATTTAAATTACAATTTTTATTGCAATATTGTACTATGCAAGTTGTCTCCCTGGTGAAGAAATGTTGAAAATAGTTGTTATGTATGCTTAAAGAAAAAGTGTATAAGGAAAAGAATAACATTAGAAAATAAATCATTTTGTTACAAAATGTAAACTGAGAAATGCCAGTTTTCAGTTATAAACACTAATGTTTTAGATTTTAAATGATATTAACTGGATATTTATTCAGTACCTTGTCATCAAGTTTAATAGATTTCTTGTTAAAATATTTATAATTTAGCAAAGCTGGCTGAAATTTTGTTAATTTTTGTGTCAAATATATTTAAAAATATTCTCCATATTAATATGTGCCAAATATAAAGTTCATACAGGTTGTAGAAAAATTTAACAGTAGTTAAAAGTGCAGAATTTGTAAACGAAAATATGTTATTTAGAATAGATTATAAAGCTTTAGACGAAACTGCATATTAATTCTATGGGCTGTCTATCGAATTGGTCCATTTCTTTATCCTCATATTTTAACAATGATGTTGGTGCCCTGTACAATTGTATTAACAAGACCTTGGGGTACTCCAAAAAGAGTACCCCTATGAAATTCTAGTTCTGCCGTCATTTATTTTCTGCTTTTCGAAACCGGGATTTTCCCATATTGCATCCTTTATTACACATAGAATTTAGTTTCTGGTTACCTATTTCTGCTTTATATCTAAGTTATCGAAATCATGTCTGTTTTCTGTGTAAGAGATCAATTGGAGGCAATACACAGGACTTAAGTCATTGTAAGGATGCTCTCTCTTGGATAAAACTTTTCTTTTGTTCATTATATGATCTCTATATATTGTTAATTGTAGTCTGTATTATAACTAGTCAAACCATGTATACTAGTATATCTGTCTGTAGATATTTGGTCTGAAAGATAATTATAAGTAACAGGAAAAAATCTACAATTATTGGTCATAATGAATGATAAAATTTAATAAATATTTGTTTCCTTTTGTACATAATAGTTAAAAAAAACCTAGATGCAAATGGATGTTTTGATGCATTATCTTAAGGAAAAATACTTTTATAAGGCCAATTATAAATTTCTTGTTGCTTTGAAAATGCTGTATTAAGACCAAGTTTTATTTTGAAATAATTGAAGATTGTCTGAGAACAGGAATATTTTAATTACCTGAGTATCAATTCTCACCTTTTTTTAAATTAAAAAGGGCATCTCTTCAAAAACAAACATTTTGTAATATAATCCTGAGAAGTTATGATTTTGGGGTATTTTCCGACTTAAATGCAAACCAGTGAATATATTTTCTGTTTAATAGTTGTAATAATATAAGTAGATGTGCTACTGGTATATGTTTGTTAATGATAAAAATTAGGTCACATAATATATACAGTAAATATGTATATTTTTTGTAAGTATAGTGTATACACGAATTACATATATATATTTGTAAGTGTTCCTGACTATATATATACCAATTTTTGATTTGAAGTTTGTCATTGTGTTGATGTCTCTATTAGTATCCATTTCTTTGAATCAAATTATCTTGGTTTAATCTAAGAAAGATAAGTATAGTACAATATCTTTTCCCTTTACTGCTATCTACCAAATGGTTGTGTATGTTCTCATTGCTACTTTTGCAAGCTTTACACATTTAATAAATTGCTATGCAAATTCATATTCTATGCAATATATCATTATTAATGTTTGATGGTCAAATTTTGTTTACATACTCCAAGATTGTGTTTTTTCTTTAAAGTTAAGGAGGTTTTAATATTTAATCCTTCACAATGGAGGATTACTGCATTGTCTTCCCTTTTGTTTTTATATTTTACTATAGTATTCTTAAGGAAGTTAGAACATTAGGGATATCAGGGAATCAATTCATTGCCAACATCAATTATTTTGTGCATTTTTAAAATTTCCCAGCACCTTTTTAAAAATATTTTAGAAAAAAATGCTGGAATATCCTAGATTGAGTCTTATATTGTCAACTGCCAAGGTGATACTTATTTCATAGACCATATGAAGTATGTTAGTTATCTTATTTCAGTTTTAAAATCCTTCTGATATTTGGGTATAAGTTGGCTTTATGGTGTTTGTGAATTTTTCGTTACAAAATTTGACCTTTAACCTTTAATTGCAATACAAATCTGTAGAGTTAGAACCTCAGGGTCTTATGCAATATTTACATTAATATTTGTTAGTTTTATGGTAGTTTATGTTTCTGTTAGTGTGTCTTTTTGTTAGTGTGTCTCTGTGCTTCTTTCTTGTTATGTTCTATGATATTTTATCAACACTTTGATATTTTAAAATTTTTAGTCTCATATTTTTAATGTTTTTAATATTTACTGTTTGTTGCAGTAAAAGAGCTCAAAACACATTGTCATCTTTATACTATTTCAAATTTGCTTAGGATCATTTAAATCAGTCTCTCTATCAAAACCAATAAACCAGCATATTTCTTTTCACATTTTGGTTTTCAATTGGACACATTAGAGAGAGAAAAGATCTGATCTGATACATGTACAATGTACTACCCTAATAATTGTTCAAAGCTTCTAAATTGATCCTATGCAAAATTGAACATTATATTTTATAAATGCAATTCTCCCAAAAAAATTTATAAGTTCCGGTACCCAGATTGAAATCCAGTTACCAGTTCTTGTTATAATATACAATTTAGGCAATGTTTACAATTTTAATCTAAGGAATGTAACTGTTTAAGTTGTATATTTTATTGTTTTTGTAATCGTGTAGATTGTATGCTAGGTCAGGTGACCATAAACTCACCAATCATTGTGTCTCTATTACATTTTAACCAATGGTTGACCTGACGATGTTTCCTAGGAATGTTGGACTACAATTGCATCCATCTTCTTTCCTATGATTCTGCTATTTTTTATATAGTTAATTATGTTGAATATAGAATTTAATTAGTGGAAGCCATTTGCATCCCCTTAATGAGTTTTCTTAATGAATGGATGATCTGTTAAGAAAACCAAGTTGTAAAAAGGTCCACGTTTTATTTCTGGGAGATTTTAAACATGTTCATTATCAATACTGAAATCTTTTTTAAGAATTTGCAGTTTGACTTCTCTAATTAAAGCTTAATTCACATAAATGCAAAGCTTGCTATCCAAAATTGGCCTATTAAGACTTGTAAATTAAAAATGCAGGAATTTGCCCAATGTATAGAAGTCTTTCAGAATAGGCATTCTGTAATTTCAGAATTTCGTTTATTTGTACTTATAAATAATGTGCAAAGTAATACGGTTGTTTCGAATCAATTCTATTCCGTTGACCGGTTCCGCCTTTTTCGTGTCATTATGACGCAATGTTAGGCAGACAGCTTCCGGTGCTCATGTCAGTTACGTCAGATTTACATGTAAAACATAAAAGAAATCCTTTTGCAATTCAAGAACGAAGAAAATTATTCAGTTAACGTATTTTAAAATTGTAATTTCAGGAACCTGTATACATCACATGTCAAGTAAAATGAAATATGAAATATAGTTGCCACGCATAGATTCGGAAGTGTGATGCCTTACATTCCAGCAAAGTCACGTGGTCTAGGAGACAAAAATTCAAAAACGTTGACGGAATAGAAATGATTCGAAACAACCATATTGTTAAATGGCTGCTTATATGTAACTGTGACCTAACGAATAGCAAGTAGAGAGTAGGCTACAGAAAAAAATGTTTATACTCAATATTCATATCAACCCTATGCAATATTTGTATTTCTCTGTATGTTTTTATGGTTATAATGATTTATACATATATGCACATTTAACCATTGTTCCTATGGAGTAGTCCTTTTAGCCGAATTTCTGCTTTTTAAAAAAGCGTCATAAATGACCTAATTAATTAACGACACATAATCGTTAGCTTGCCATATACATTATTGTTTATAATTTCTGCATTTATTTGTTATATGTAATCTGTTGTAGATTTGTGATAATTTTTGCTTTAATATTATTTTTAAGATTTTTTGAATGAATGAAAATATTGAAAATTAATAATAAACAATTAAAAATATGTTAATTGTTTGTTCATTTACTAACTTAAAAAGCTATTGCTATTGTAAATGAATTGATGGAACATTCACAGTATTAATAAAAACATTGGCAAACATGTTCTTTGTAACCACTGGGTCGATGCCACTGCTGGGTGGACTAGGGACCCCTGAAGGTGTTCACTAGCCCAGACTTTCTGTCATGAAACCTATTACATGTTGTTTTACAGAAAATTTCAATATTTATTTTAATTCTAAAACCGTAAAATTATTGACATGACTGTATGGCACAAAGTTCTGGTTCTGGCTGTCATATTTCATATTATAGAAAAAAGGTGGGATATGGTGTAAATATTCATGACACAAAAATCTCACATCTCATTGTTTGCTTTTTATGCCCCCGCCGCTAGGCGGTCGGGGGCATTAAGTGTTACCCTCGTACGTACGTCCGTACGTCCCAAGAATG
>JARWCS010000006.1:207835-219185 GCA_034783895.1 Geukensia demissa | reverse complement strand
CACGGGAAGTTCTACCTCAATGTGGAATGCGCATAGGACCACAAGATTATGCACTAGCGTTAGAACAACGTTTAATTCAACTCTATGCATTTGAGAAAATTGATAAAAGAATTGGAAATATGTCTTTTGAATCTGGGGGACGAGCGGTTGAAGAAAGTTCATATTCAGGGCTAGTGTACGTTGCTTATAAACTATCAGAAGCTGCTGAAGAAAGCCGCAATTGAGATATTGAAAGTAAGTAATAATTCTGGTAAAACATTTAATGATCATAAATTTACAATTGCAGGTAGAAACATTTTGATTCGATATATGTTTCGACACAAAAGATCTAACAGTTCACATTAAATGAAAATATTTAATCTATGTGAATCAGAAAATATGGATTTTTCCTGTTAATCTGCACAAACAAATTTTTCACCCCAAAATGATGCAGAAGTTTTTGATTTTACAGATTTCTCTAATTAATATTATTATAATTGATATTGATTTGGAACCTTGGCAATTTATTTATATAGAAATATAAGGTCTGTTCACAGTACAAAAGTTAACTCGGATCAACTCGGGTAAATGTGGATAAAGTCGTATTAGTTCCATACTAGGTTTAGCATAATCCGGATTAACTTTATCGGCATCAAGTTAATTCGGATTGACCTGTAGTGCAAACGCAAAATGTGGATAAAATATGACGTCATAATTTTTATGGAATTTTCATCCGGATTAGGTTAACCTACAATCCTAACGCAAGTAGAAACGCACCATCTACCCATTACTGGGTTAAGTTGATCTGGATAAGGTTAAGCCATAGGTGAACGGGCCCACAGATATACATTATTTTGAAAAAAGGCAGCAGATGTTTGACTATATACATTTGTACGACAAACCAATTATTTCGGGTGGAGATATTCAAGAAATACTAGATTAATAGTAAATTATCTAGAGAGTCTAGCAGAATATTGAATCTTCTTTATAAATGTATACGCCAACTAAAATTAGGCTTTACCCTCATTTTAATAACATCAGGAATATGAGAAAAATACATCAAAATTATAAAGGCAGCAATGTTGGCAGAGGCAAACGGTTATTATGATTTATTTGGTTGACTCGTTTGTTTTAAGGTTCGGCTAACGCCTCACCTTAAAACAATTGAGGAGACCAAATAAATCATCATTTCAGGATTTGTTTTGCGTATAACGATATTATCATGTGTCGTTTTGCAGGATAATTGATGTTCATTTGTTGGATTAAGCAATTAAACACAACTAAACCGATTGTGTGCGATATCATGTTTGACCTGGTATGACCGCTGATAAAATAAACGGTACAATAAACAAACATGCTATCGTGTATTTGATAACTGACCATTTCTTTATAGAAAATCAATAATAGACAGCAAACACTGTAATGAAAGGTGCATACACATATTAATGGGACAGGAAACTCTAGGTGACTGTATATTATATGGGCAGGTTACTCTAGGGCAGTGTATATAAGTATTCATATGCAGTTTGTTGACCAATGAGATTTCTCAATTTTACCTCTACACATGATAATTTACTATAACCTAAAAATCGGGAAAGTTATTAATTAGATATGTGAAATAAGTTGTTTCGCACAATTTTGCCTTGAATTCTTCTTTAGAACCAGGACTTCTTCCGAATACGCATAAGTTTGTATTAAAGACGAAATCGTAAACGATATTGCAATTAGAAGTTGAAAGTGTTTAAATTTGGCAGACTATTTGCGCATTCGTAAGTTATTTTTATGAAATATTTAAATACAAAGAATAATTTTAAGTATTATGCCTGGTTGAAAATGCCTGACAAGGAAATCAATGCGACATATAAGGCCTGTTCACACTAGGCTTAACTTAAGCCAGTTAAAAGGTAACCTGTTGCGTTCACACTAGTGTTGGGGTTCTGGCTTAACTTATTCCGGAATAAAATTGAAAGACAGAAATCAAAAGAAAATAAGTAATGGTATCAATTATGATGTCAGATTTAATCCACATTTTCGTTCACACTACAATTTGATCCGGATTAACTTAATTCAAATTAAATCAAACCCAGTGTGAACGACGCAAGAGACTTATGGCCTGTTCACACTACAAAAGTATTAACTCATGTAAATGTGGATGAAGTCACATAGCGTTCACACTTGTTTTGATTTAATCCGGATTAACCTAATCCGAATCAAATTAATCTGAATTAAACTGCAGTGTGAACGCAAAATGTCGATTAAATATGACGTCGTAACGTAATATATGGTCTTTTGATTTCAACGTTTCAATTTTAATCCGGATTAAGTTAAGCCACAAACAAAACGCTAGTGTGAACGCAACAGGTTACCTGTATTCTGGCTTAAGTTGATCCGGATCAATCTAATCAGGATTAAGTTAAGCCTAGTGTGAACAGACCCTTAGAAGCGGGTAAAGGCTTCGCGCGAGAGTTTTTACCCGTTTCGCAGCTATTACAAATGAATTTGATATTTTCCGGCAATGGACGATTTTCATGACTGGTTTCTCTTAAGAATGCGGACGTATTTTAAGACACCAGGTGTCTTAATTTAATGTTTCGGCTCGCTCATAATGCGACAAGAGGAGACTATATATACTCAAAACGAAACGCTTACTTGCAGCATAAAACCGTATACAATGTCAATTATAGCGCACGAATACAGACATATTTTGTACAATGTCAATTTTTTATAAACGTTAACACATGTAAACGTATTTTTTAAATATTGCAATTTGTTTTTATCCCATAATAATTTGAAAGGAGTCTAATTGGTAGCAATATCACGTAAAAATAAACTTGTCTGCCATTTGACTTTTTTCAATGTTAAACACATTTTAAGATTTCTTATACCTGTAATCTTTGATTAACAATAATACATTTTGGCCGCTGATATTACAATAAGTTTTAATAAGATTTCTAATTAATGTGAATATTACATAACTCTTTGATGTAAAAATAAAACGGTCCAAACATCATTAACTAAAGCTTTAATTGTGTTATTGGAGTTCAGAGTCAGATATTTTATATTCCCCCAATATATATTATTGTTATAGTTGACAACAGCAGTCTGAAAATACATGTATATGAAATCCGTCCACACTGTATTGCGGCAAATTCTGCTGGCTATTTTTGATAATGAATTCATGCAATAATATCAGATTCAAATGTGAGCGTGAGCAAGCTCTAGGCATGTTTTATCTGGTAATTTTGATATAAGTAGGTTTATCAATTAAACTATTTCGCTATTGCAAAGAAAATGAATGCAGATAAAATACAGTTTCATTTCGGTGATACAATGACTTACACCGGGCCACGGATTATTGGTCACGAACGCTTTTTTAGGGTTTCGATTAATAATTTATAGTTTTTGCTGTATCTGCAGAAATCAACCGCTCCATTCATTCAATAATTTATCGCAAAAAGCGATATTTTCTCAAACGGCGAAAATGTAATCATTGCACAAAACCATTTGAAAACAAATGTCTATATTTTGTTCATTTGAAAAATGGAAATGGAGCAGAACCATTCATAATGTTGTGTTTTATATTTCACTGGCAGCAATTCACTTGTCAAACAATCTCCCAAGACAAGGGTTTTGAATCAACATGTTAGGAGGCGGACGTAGACTCCGCCTTTGAGGATTCTCTTCAACCATTGACAAAGGTGGTGGGAAAATTTAGCATACATCTGCACCACTTATGCAACCTATCCTATTACTTACGTTGAACACATGTAGTTCTATTTTTTGGTGAAAACAATTAATGCAAAGAGTTTTTGAATAAACATGGGGAATTTCAGTATGATATAAGTACATTTCAAGGAGTAATCTCTCATCTGTAGCATTAGAACCAAAACATATATATATATATTTATTTCACGTGTTTTGAACCTCGCTTGTCTTGAACGCATGTAGTGCATGAAACACATTTTTCTGTTTAGTTAAAAAATAAATGTTTTATCTTGGTATTTAGTACTACAATAATGAAACAGAATATTAAGCAAATTTTAAGGTGTAGAAAACGTAGATATATGTTTTTCGACGGGACAGCCTTCTAAAAATCTATAAGGTTGTCCATTCATAGCTTACCTCACATGCCGTGGTTAATTGTCGCGGTTGAATTGCACACTAGGCACTCATCATACGCTTAAGACTAATTATAATGTTCATTTTTGGTTTTTTAAGGTCATGTAGGGACATTTGCTAAGATTTTGATGGTTCGGACTGACTACTGTTTCAGCCTAACATGCGAAATTGGACGGAAAATGAAAATGACATAGATGTTTAATTAACACATACACACGTAACATCAACACATAGGAGAGTTTAGTTATACGTGTCATATCAACACCTCTGTTCTTCAGGAGAGTTCAGTTGTCCTGCTACAACAGTAAACCCCAGAGTGTTATGTCGGATAGAAAACCATAATTATTATCCATTAAGTGATAAGTAACAATCCTGAGGAGACCAGACAAAGACAATTTCCTTAATAATTACTAATCGATTAATTAATGGAGAAATTCCTCTTATGAAGTTGGGTAATTTCGCAAGGGAACACGCAATACTTGGAAAGTGAAGGAGAGTCCGGGTTTAGATTGAAGTTTTTTAGACAGAAGCAATGTTAAATATAATAAATATGGTATTTTCTAAAGAGTTTACGTGTACTGTTCACTACTCTAACCGGGTGGAATAGAAAAAAATAATTTGACGTTCCATTAGGGGATATTTGAAGTAAAAACATGTACCTGAAACAACATGCTATGATTCATTAAATTGTTTATATGTGATTATTAGACTGAATGCTTAAATCGGTTGTTGTAAATATTTTGAATGTGTCTTTGTAATGTTAAATATGAATTATCTTGATTTTCATCGTGTTTAAAACGTTTGGACCTTCGTTGCCCAACTGCCATGAAATTTGACTGTCTGAAATTTTGATCGAGCAAATTAGTTGCAATTAAGTTGCTGAATTTTATACTCAGCTAGATTTCTCCATTGTTTTGATTCATAAAGTTTAACTGATTTTCCTATTTTGCTCACTAGCATGTCTGATGAAGGTTAATCCAGAACAGCGCTTTACACACAGTTAACTTTTCCTTTTGGATATTTATTTATAAACGTATGAAAGTTGTGGACCGTGTCTTTCTGGCATTTCTTTCTTTTGAATATAAAAAGTTTTCTTATTTGTTAATTGGGGCGAAAAAATGACAGAAAAGCAAATCCAAGACCCCCAAAATCAAATGCCTTCATATACAAATGTATACTGTCCACATGTTGATGTGATACCGTGTTTAACTTTTAATTACTCATTCGACAATATTAATCGAAAGAAACTTATTAGACATTGCTCCATTATTATAATGAATATTACTTAACTTCAAAGATTATATAAGATAATATCAATTAACAGTAATTACATTTGGTCTTCTTCTGTTTTAGATTCATGTAACCATGGAAACCGGAAACTGGGTCTTGGAAAAATAATGGAATGACAAACAAGAGTTATCCAATATTCTGATAACAAATGAAGATAATTGATTGGTAGACTGGACTTTCCAGTTACGAAACAGTGTAGAGTTAACTGTCGTATCAGCGAGCGATGTTGCAGAGTTCAGTAATTACCAGTTTGGATTTCATCAAACATCTGATCCCACGTCGTACAACCTTACCGGTTATCCTGATCAAAGTTAGAAGGAGCTAATTTGGATTTACAGATTAACACCTAAATAAAAAAATATATATAACCGAAATGGAGAACATTAGTAATTGCACGTTAACGACAAGAACTGAAAGTGGAAAAATAATTTGTTTCCAGTCGGAAGATGAAGAACCACTCAAAACAGTGAAAACTGCCATTATTGCACTTTTTCTTATTTTCATCTTTCTGGCCAGTGTAACTGGTAACATTCTAGTCATTTTGGTGTTTTATAAGAAACCATCATTATTAACTATATCAAACAGGTTTATATTAAACTTAACAATATGTAACTCGTTAAACACAATCGTCATAATGCCTTTTATGTTTGTTACTATGGTGGCTGAGGTTTGGATATTTGGGTATGTCTGGTGTAAGGCCACCGGATTATTTATGAACATAATTTTTGCCGCAAGCACCTTGACGTTAGTGGCTATTTCAATAGACCGTTATTGTGCAGTAGCCACACCACTGCATTATACAATGAAAATAACAAGGAAACGAGCATTAATAATGACAATTTCAGTGTGGATCGTAGCTTTGGTTTTGTCTCTACCGCCCCTGTTTGGTTGGAATGAATATGTGTATCAAGCAGACAAAGCGTCATGCACAGTGCTATGGGCGACGCCATCGAAATGGGACAAATTTTACACATTGTTTTTAGTGTCCGTTTCATTTGCGTTGCCCCTAATAGTTATTTTATGGGGTTATATAATAATATTCAAAGCTGCGAGAAATAACAGTGAAAGAACTAGACGTAACAGTGTAGTAACGACATATCAAATCGAAGATCTGTCTCACATTCCGCTAAAGGATGAACGAAGACGAGCATTAGGATTAACCAGACCTAGTAGCATGCCTATACTTTTACGTCGACGCAGTTCTAGTTCCAGAACACTGCCACTCTTATGGAAACGTGACGAATGGAAAACTGCATTGACTAGTTTTCTTGTAGTTTTTTCGTTCATTTTATCCTGGTTACCATATTTCATAATAATAATTCTAGAATCGACACTTAGTAATCCGCAAAACATTCCACCGGAAGTTGAGACTGTTTCCATTTTGTTAGCCATGTCAAGCTGTGCAATCAATCCGTTGGTGTATGTGTTTAGAAACCAATCTGCTAGACAAGAACTAAAATTTTTACTGAAACTACAACGGAGGCAGGAGTTCAACGAGTCACGGAGAGGAAGTACATGTACTATGCTGCGAGACGGCATTATAAGACAAGGTAGCACGGAATCGGACATCGTCATGGAAAAACCCTTACATTTTTCTGCTACCAATACAACTTTGACTTCATTAATCAATGAAAAGGAACAACTACAGAACACGGCGTAATCATATTTGATGTAAATACGCACATGAAGTACTAACATTTAAAACTAGTCTGAAAATAAGGGTATATTTTGTGTTACAAATTTCTTACAGAATACGTGCAAACTTTACAAGGTTTTAGATGCATTGAATATTATACTGTATAAAACCCATAAACAAACAAACTTAATTTTTGTATATTTTTTATTATAATAATTTTCATAACATTTCCGTCGTTAATGATTCCTAAAACTTGCCAGAATTCCAAATAACAGTGCAATATTCCTATTTAGCGATATAAACTTAATTTAGCTGTACAAATGTTTTATTTACAAATCTTTGAGGTGAAATGTAGTATACCTTTTTAAAGATTATTACATACTAATTCATATTTTCAAATATTAAATCAAAATGATTATATTCATGCAACAAAATCTGTTTTGGTGCCTTGTCCAGTGTTGTTTTTGTTCCTTACCGGATGTAGTATTAGTGTCTAACGCGTGTCACCAGCTGGTCGTAGGTTAATAGTTGCTGTGACTTGAGAAATGAAATTACTCTGCAGTCAAAGGAAAATCGAGTTTTAAGTTCTAATTTTGTTATTTCAGATGTTGTTATAGATTTCAAAAGGTTGTAAACAATCAAATTGTTGAGTAATTTTTTATTGTATTACATATCGTATTTGATATTAAATTGATATTTTTTATACTTTTTTATATAACATATTTATAGAGATTTGTTCGTCCACCATTTTATTGCATCGTTTTTATAAGAAATATTAACATTCTATGGTTATCAAAGAAAAGACTAGAAAAAGACGTCGTGTCATATCAAACATCGTAACTGCGGTCACATGGCCCCCAAATAAGGGAATATGTTTGTTATATGGATTGCGGGTGCAAATCTCTTTTGGAACCTTTGCAATAGTTTTTTCTTACGTTATCTTGCAGTCTTGCAGTGAAATTGTTAGTTCCCTGTACACTGGTATGACCGGATTGATAAGTTTTTAGAAGATTTACAGTTTTTTTTACCATAGAATGGTGATGTTTCCGATTAAATATGAAATCCTCTTAAACCCCCTTTTTAACATTTATTTTGAAATATCGATTAAATCATTTATATTATTTTTGATGAATAAGTAAGTTAATCTGATAACATAGAAAGGGTAAGGATATTAGTCTGAATTCGGCAAATTATTTTTTCGAATTGTTGATTATTGATTATATTTGAAGAAAACAGTTTTATTCAACAATATTTTCCCAAAAATCTTGCCGTCTCTTTTTATTCGAATTCTTATCTACCAGCGTCCAGATTTATCATTGGAGCACTTTGCTCACTATCTCTTTGTTACAATTAATTTAATTATAGGAAGTAAAAAGGGGACTTTAAGAAGAATCATTGTTCATTTTACATGAAATCGTTCACTGTTGTTACAGGAGAAGTTGGTTGAACATTTATTTTAGAATTGAAAGTGGAAGGATAAAAATGGCTAGGTGTTCATCATGTCATACTCATGTTGGATCTCAGAGATAAGTTAAGTGAAATTGTACTTCAATATTTTCATGATAAATTTTGATAAATGTATTACAGCGAGTTAATCTGTGTTTGTATTCATGCAGTTGGGTATCAATGCTGTTAAAATCTTTTCTTTATTTTCATTTGGTTATATGTAAACGCACAGTTAGTCCATTAGCTTTTTGAAACTACACTGTAATCAAGACATCCGACCATTTTAAGAGAAGTCTATCCGAACATAAAACTGCACGTTATATAAGAACTCTTAAAAAAGAATGAATTTTTTGATAAACTGCCACAAATGAATTTTAATATTATTTACTGGAACAAAAATTATAGGTTTATATATTTATGTTATAAGTATGTGGTGTCTTTTTAATGTATTCGAAAAGTTGTACTTTTTTGTTGTTGTACACCTGTTCTTTTATTATTTTGAGAATATAAGGATAAAATTATTTTTTGTGATAAAAACATATCCTACAGCCTTACTACTATCGAAGAACTATACCGTTGGTAATTTCAAAATTAAGCATGATCTATATCTAACAATTATAACTAAACACATTAATATACATGTATATGAAACAAAGAATTAGTGTAAAAAGAAAAGATGTGGGGTTAAAACATACATCATCTTCGTAAGAAATGAATGGAATCGTTCAATCTAGAAATCCTCACAAAGCCTTCAAAAAGGTGGGTCAGAAAAATGCATTAGTTGGTGAATGAACTACGCCAAATATTTCAATAATTCCAGTACCAGTAGAATTGCTTCCGATTATTGCTTGACCATGTGACTTTATTACTCATTATAAACGAGAACTGCCTAATGATTCTGTTATAGCTGTTTGTTGTATTTTGTTATCTACATGTAGGTGTATATTAATATAAGTACATGTTGTATGGCATTATTTGTTAATTAATTTAATTTTGCCTAAGATATATGTAAAACGGGTGAAATATAAAATTCCATTTTTACCAATGAATAAAGTGTTGATAAATGTTTACTTTTCTATTTTTGAACCTAACTTGAAGCCACAAAGTATTATCAATCTAACTGTAGCAAAAAACACTAACGGGTGGATAACTTAAAATTAAGATAAAAACGAGAAACCAAAGGAATAAACACGATAATTTTTCTCCAATTCTGCGATGTCGAGAGTTAGAAAAGCATTCTAGAGCACCCTATCTGAAGTCTGAGTCTATGTATTTAAAAATAGAACTTGAAGTTAACAAAGAGACAGAGCGAAATTAAAACAAGACAACGATAGACAAACATAGTAAACACAACGCTAAACTGAAAACAAAAACTAATCACGTTTTCCATGTTTTGCTATTTTTTTCGAGTTTGTCATCTTTTATTGAAAAAAATGTGTTGGCATATATAGTTCTTAAAGTCTGAACTCCTATTCTTTTCAGGAAGTTGTCAACAGATCTTCTGAAAAGGCTATTGTGGCTCACAAAAAAAAAAAAAAAAAAAACAAAACACAAAATAATTTTTCACGAATTAAATAGTACTGTCGTCCCAGTAAGGCAATGGAATTCCAAATTAGGAAATGATTGCTGAACTTTTCCTTATACAATTTTGTTTTTATTTTTTTCACCATTCGTGCTTTCATTACGGATTTGACAATAAAATTTGCCTGTGATTTGAGCTGGTTTTTTTTCTCCTGAAACACTTGTGGTCATTTTGTTTTTGTTGTAACCATAATTCAACAATTTGGACTAGTACCATCAGCTTGATAAATAATTCTGTTTCTTGGAAATATTTTTACTCCATTTAATAATGTGAGTTTTTTTTCTGATTTTAGCTAAGCCGTACTCTTGAATGTGCATTTTTGATTGACAGCTAATTTTGAATTACTTCCTCTAAATTATCTTTTTGTTCAATTATGAAAACACCCAAATTAAACATTCATCCTGAAACATTGTGAAATCTACAGTATTGAAAAGGCCATAACTAATATTATTGGTTGAAAAGGATTTTCCTGCTGATTTAGTGGCTCGAAGCTCAAATAAAGATCAAATGCAATCACCTAATATTGGGATTTGATAACATTAATTTAATACAGCCTGTTCAGACGGTATAATCGATGAATACATTCTGCATAACTACAAAACGATAGAAAACATCGCTGTTGACTGATCACTTGCCCGTAGACATCTTTTATCATTAAAAGCAGAAAACCTGGTACGGAATCTGACATTCGTCAACAGTATGAACATGATAGACTGAGATATGAATCCATAATTGATGAGGAAGTAGACAAGAAAAGCTAAAAATCAATGTTTTATATACAAATAGAATACAAGATGTGGATAATTATGGTGAATAGTTAAAATCAAAATCCAAACTTAAATAAAAACCAACCAATTAAAATAGATTTCGCGAATGTTCATGGGATTAAGAATCCGTTTTTATTTACTAATGTAATCCATCGCTTGGAAACGGACATCTTATTACATTTCAATAAAAAAGCTGACTAAAGTTTAAAACAAGACATTCGACAAAGGAATACATGAATGCAAGGTGATGATTTTAAATGGTTTTTAAGTTGTTACACTGTACCTGAAAGTATATAATGATACTGAAAATGCATGATCGATAAAACTCAGAAGTACACAAATGGAAGTTGTTAATCGTCAGTTGTCAATATCACATTTCGTTGTCAGCAAAAAAAGATTAAAAAGAACACAATTTTACCGGAAAATACGACATTCATCATATTTCTTTATAAAATACAATTAAGGATGTTCGCTGCTCATCTTTTTGATTTTTTGTCAGATTTTCGGAATCCTCTGGTTTCATCCATTTAA
>JARWCS010000006.1:190692-202994 GCA_034783895.1 Geukensia demissa | reverse complement strand
ATACACACCACACGTGTATACAGGTAAAAACGTACAGGTATAACAAACCAATGTACGGAATAATATCGTACCGGTATTAACAAACCAAGGTACGGTTTTTCTGGACAACGTCCTAGAAAATCAAGTCAACGAAAAAAGTTTTAATATTTCATAGCATTTAACTCTTAGGTAATGCGTTCGCACGCACACCTCACCGTCTCAGAAAATGAATGACGATACACAGGTACTCCAGCTTATATACTGGGTATTAGGTCAAGGTTGCACTATGTCTATTTATATGACATATTTTTAGTCTTTAAAGGGAGATTATTTGCGTACATTTCACCGATCTAACGGAAATGATAGCTATGTGATACCTGAGTGAGACGAAAGGCGAAGATGTATTAGAATTGTCTGCTGTAAGCAACACCCAATAAAAAGATTTTCGACTAAGTCACACTCGAATGATTCACTTGCTATATGGTCAAATGAAATATTTATTGGTTCAGAATATGAAACTTGAGATAAAGGGACCACGAATTCGTCGGCGACGGTTGATTCGAAAAACGGTGAGGTGACGGTTCAACATGGCAACTTCTATACGACCAGAAATCGACCACGAGACCATTGTGAACCTTGTTCAGAATTTGTTTCGCTTGCATGTGAACCAAATATCCGAACTTGACAGTTATGATGACCGCAATTTCCATGTCCACGTGTCCAAAGTACGGGAAAGGTTGAACTCCCCGAGAGTTTCCAAAGAAGGATATGTTCTGAAAATACAGAAATCTTTGGGATTTGAGTATGAAGCAGCAACAGGTATTTACTTGGATCTTGGAAGGGGTTAAGGTTCTACTAGATCCCAAATCTTGACCAAAGCTAGACAGGCATGTGCAAAATTAAGATTTTAAGCCGAGTAAAAATGTTATTCATTATACATATTACTTTTACATTTCGTCTTGATTCAGAATAAATTTTGAAATGAAGTTAGAAACACATTTTCTTGTATGTGACAAAAAAATTTCCAAAAATCCAATATAGTTTGAATAAAGGTTAGGCTTATAATAAGTAAAAATAAATAATTTGATATACATTGCATGGCAAGCTACTGACTGTAAACCTTACTTCGTACAATGGCTTATTGGAAATTTCAAACTTTTATCTTAGGAATATTTTACTAATTTTAATCGAGGAGTGGAACCCAGTGAGTCGTCCAGTAAAATATTAAAATAGAGCACTGCTCTCACCAGATACTTTTCAGGCACATAAATCTGTTTTAGGTGGAGAATTTTCCATTGTAATTTTGTTTTGTCTTCTAAAATACTTAATTTACAAAATGGGATGATATCAATCATTTACTTGTATAATTTATTGCATTGAGATGGGAAAGAAATATTGCAACTACATTTTAAGTTATATTTTACTCTATGGCTTTTTGTAACCCCCCGCCAAGAGTGTTATCTCCCTTTTACATTGTAAATCCCATAAAGAATTTTCTCTTGCTCTAGGTTCATTTACCATTGAAAATAATATAAAATGAAAATAGTTTCTGTTAATACTCACCATGATACAACATCTATTTGCAAAATTTTATTGAGATTACTTTTACTTTTGAAAAAATCATTCCATGCATGAAGTGAGGATTACAGACAGTAGATATGATTTATCTTAAAATTCATTAATGTTGGACAAATATTTTAGGGGGGTTCATTAAGGGCTTCGGTCCTATATATCACCAAAGCAAGCTGACAATATTTAAGTGTAAATTTGAAAGGAGTAGGTACATGTACGTTAAGCCCCATATTTGGCCTAAAGTTCAGATTTTGTGACACAATAATAAGGTGTTGTGAAAATGCTGTTTAATTATCGCCTTTTAATAATTCATTACTTTTTCTTGTATTCTTTTCGTCATTTCGACAAAATTAAAGGGTATATTTTACTATTTTGACAAGAATTTAACATTTTCAGTAAAAGTAGTCAACTGTTTGAGGTGTTTTGTTCAAAACAGATATGATCGCACCAAAACATCACCAATATATTTTGACCAAACATTTGTACTTGATAGATCTTTAAATGTGCAAAGTTTGTTTGTGATGTTTTTGTGCGATCTATATTAAAATCGACAAAAAAGTATCAAATATTTCATCAAATTAATGAATTTCTTAGAATTTCACATTTAAAGCATTTTCTATGTGTCATGTGACCATTGCAGAACTAATTAAACTAAAAATTCTGTTGGATTTTCTTTTTATAGACATTATTCAATACAAAAAATATAAAATAACAGATATTAGCCATATTTCATTTTTTAGCTAAAGTCTTGGGCCAAAACTGGGCCTTAACGACCCTCGTCCTTTGCTGAGTAAGCTGTGGAATTAACAATTTAGTTTTTTGGCCAAAAAATGGGCCTTAATGCCCTAATTATTTTGAGAATGTGTAAGGCAACAAATATGTGCAAGTCTCCTCAACATCTATAAAAGTTTAATGAAGAAATTAAATCTTTAAACACTTTAACCAACTAAAGTTAAAATCAAGATGTTATGCTAAAAATTCCAGTTTTCAGTCAAAAGGATACAATGCAAAATATGTAAAATCAGTGGAATATCTGCTGAATTGTTTACAGTATAGATGATTTTTTTTTAATGATTCACATGGTACAGTCATAAAAATTTGTAATTCCTGGACTAAAGTTTTAACTTATCGGCTGAATATATGTAAAATTAAGTCTCAACTATCAGTCAGAAGATTTTACCATAAGGTTGTCATATGATGATTATGATGAACTTCATGGATTTTTATCAACAAAATAATTTCTACATGGAATCTTACCTCCATTTCTGCCTCTTGTTTGACATAGAATCCAATTCTCTCTGAAAGACTGGTAATATTCTCTGTCAAGGTAGCTACTTTCTCCTCGGCCTCAGATAACTGGCTGGTCTTCAGGGATAACTCTTCTTTTGTTGTTTTCTCTGACATTTGACACAATTCTAACTGCTGACATAAGTCTTCACTGTTAAACAGGAAATATAATCAAATATTATTAGATTAATGCATTTTGTGTGTTTATAGGGAGATAAAGTGTGTCATGGTTATATGCTGGAAATTTACCGTAAAAAATAAATAACTCATGTAAAACATCTGACCATAAGACATGATAGAGAAGAAAGTTATAAACTTGTAGCATTTCTTACAATTGCTGTGTTGTCATAGTTTATGATGTTGTTTCGAAAATTGTAGAAAACTTTAAAATTGTTTTGAATGCTGTATTTTATATGCAAATAGTAAGCGTTGTAGGTCCCAAATCTGGAAAGTCTCTTTCACTTTCCTGGGTCTGCCACCATGTGGGCTGTGGTGTGAATATTACAACTGATCAAACCAAGCAATATTTGGCAACTATTGAATGAAAGTTCTAAAGCACAAGGTAGTAAATGTAAATTTTAATTCTTATGCAGTTTCCAAGCCTCTTGACTCAGTTAATCTAACGTCATTATTTGGTTGGGCTTATTCAGAGAGCAATCATAGAATTAGAGAAAAAAAACCTTACATTGTAACATTGCTCGAAATTGCCAGTCATCCGGTTGTCACAGACAAATGGAATACATATCTGGCAAATGAAATTTCAGTTTTTCTAAACCTCGGTCATCTGTGTACTAAACTGGAATATTTTGGAAAAGGAGAATAAAAAATCAGTTGACTACGAATTTTCTTCTATTTTTGTTTGTTCAAAAAAAAGGAATTGGTTTCAGATCGTTGTTGTTTACTTTTCAGGTACATTTGTTATCTCCAGAGTAAAGATTTCTACAACGCATGAGCAGTTGATAAATGCGAGTTCGGGTCTGGTCAGTAGTGACTAGTCTCAATCATTCAGACGCTTAAAAATTATGATACAAAATATGTCAAAGAGGGCCTGTGTAACCAATACTAGACAGTGTCATCAATTTTGAAGGTGCACCTTCTTTTGGAAGACAGTTTCAATTTGGCTCATAAAACATTCAGGGCAACATAAAATTCTATCCTGGTTGCCCTGATTTTTTCATTTAGCAGGTCAAGGGCAACCTGTATTTTTTTTTTTTTTAATTTCTAGCACTGTTGTAAAACAATGATAATATTTTCTAAAATCTTGATAATTAAACCTTAAAATTTCTTGCCAAGGCTCCAATTTAAACTTTTTACTAACTCAATTGTAGAAAATACAATCATCAATGGTAAACTATGTAAAATGTCTATAGGAAAATGTCAGTTTTTACTTCCAGCTATTGTAATAAAAAAAAATCACAATACTTACTTCTCTAACTGTAGATCTGATATTGAAAGTTTAGAAGCTTTCTCTATAATGCTGGCACATCTAATTATTTCACTGAATGTTTCCCCTAAACAATCAATCTGTTCACTTAACCTCAGATTACAGTCTTCGAGCTGTGACTGAGACATGACACTTATGTTTTTAACAGTTGAATCTAAAGGTCCTGGTTTTGATTTTATTGCACTGGTACCAGTTCTTACTGGAGCAAAAGCACTGTTCATAGAAAATCCTAATTTATTCCTACTCTGAGCCCCAGGACTTTCTTCAATTGAATCTCTCTCTTTCAATTTTTCACAAATGGTTGACATTTCCTCATCAAATGGAGTAATTCCGTCAATGTAAGGAGATGTACTCCTAGATGATTTGGTACTTGGACTAGATTTACAAGACTCGTATTCACTGTCACTAGGCCCTTCAGCAGCATTAATTACCATCTGTAGGAACGAACGATCCACTTTACGACTTGAGTTCGGTACTTCTTCACCTACAACCTTTCGCCCAGATTTTTGACATGAATAGTTCTTTGTTGACTTTTTACATGTTGACTCAGGACTGTACAGTGCAGACTAAAATTAAAACATTTTATGACATCTTAATATAACTTAAAACTTAAATGAAAATATTTATGATTTGTAAATTTTACATTGTATGAGACTTTAAAACCTGTCTTAACTGGATTGCCTTGGGACTGACTTTCACGGTCAGATCTGACAGAAGTATAGGCAGGTAAAATTTATAGCCTATTTTGGGTACAACTATTGTGACAGTAACAAAAGTTAGCCAAAATTGAGTTTAGTTTCCACTTGTGACTTGCACATTGTACATACTTCTACTACCTGATAAACCATTCCATTGAAGAGGTTAAGTCACTAGGCTTCTACTGCACATGCGATGCATTTTAAGACAAGGAAATTACTGGCAGTTTTTCTTCAGAGGGCATTTCTTAAATATTGGCACAGCAACTTACCTGTCTAATGTTTACTCCTTAATATGCCTATGTGAAATAGTAAGTTTAGTTTAGGCTGCTAAGACGGATTCCCTAACCAAGTTTACCTTTGTAGTAGAATCAAGTCCTGCTCTGTTCCTCAAGCCTTGCAAGAGACCTGCCATTTTATTCTCCAATTCTATAACAAGGAATCTACTCTCTTTTAACTCCACTGTTTGAGTATTCAACTCCGATGATTTCTTCTGAAGCTCCTTCTGTGTTAAATCTATACTTTGTCTACAATTATCAAGACAATATAAAAACATCTGTCCCCTAAATTTTCGGCATTAAGACTTAAACAAGTGTCAATTTTTTTATGAATGATGCCAAAAAATTAAAAAGAAAAGATAGAAAAAAAAATATGTGAGAGCAGTCAAAATTATCTGTGAATTTGTGTTACAATTAAACATTCTGATAAAGTTTAGTACAGAAAACATAACTTATGGAAGTTGTTGCTTAGACCTGGAAGTGCTTTTGAAAAAAAAGAAATCAAAGATACCAAAGGAGCAGACATAAATGGTTAAGTCAGAAGACAGACATGACCATGGCCAAAAAAATCAAACGAAGGACAAACACAGTACACTTCACTGAAAACTAAAGCTAGCGCAGCATGAAACCTACAAAAAACTAGGGCAAGTTTTAAGCGTTCAGGTGTAACGTCATCTTTTTCTGATCAAATATGAATAATTCTTTCATTTAATAGACCAAAAATTACGATTTTAAACAGGTGATCAATAAGGTCACAGGTAAAAACCATTTTTTTCCCATGTATTTCTGGATTTCATAACCTGTATACAGATTTTTTGTAAGAGTTGTTGAATGCAGAAAGGTCTCTATAGATGTAATATGAGACAAATTTAAATGATACTATGTATTTTTGCTAAATCACAATATTTACTGAAAGAAAAAAATTAGCTTGATGCACAGTATTAAATAAAACAAAAAGATTGATTTTTGCACTAAATTATTAGGTGAAATAAAATTT
Source organism: Geukensia demissa (assembly GCA_034783895.1). NCBI lineage: Eukaryota > Metazoa > Mollusca > Bivalvia > Mytilida > Mytilidae > Geukensia > Geukensia demissa. Next base: position 196,742 of record JARWCS010000006.1, on the reverse strand, counting down.
AAAAATATAAAAAAACCCTTAATTTCACCATTACATTGTCTCATATGGGAGACAACTCTTATAAATCTTGTGATAAGAAGAGACCGAATAATTAATCATCTCCTTTGCTTGAATGGGGAATGGACCATTTCCATGCAATAGATAGATCTATTCTTTTTGAGTTAAAGGACTTTGAATGGATGGATGGGCAATCAATGGAGATCTAATTTTGTATTGATTTAAATTATTTAAAATTTTATGTAAAGGTGTTTTAGTGGCCAACAGTAAAAATATGAGTAAATGTACAACTTTATTATTAATTTTCAGCAAAGTTGAATGTTCGAGACTTTCAAAAGCATGCAGTTGATAGGGATTTCAATCAGCTATTCTAGCATATATGCCACCTACTCTAACACAATATTTGGTCAAAAAGCAGTAGTTAGTAGCCCATTACTCAAAATAATTTAAAATTTCATCTTAGAAAACTTTTGAAAGCCTTGAAAGTTCTCTGCTGATATACTTACTGTAAATAATCCTGATTTCCTCTGAACACAGCTAGGTTATCCTGTAATACATACAATAAGTATCTACATATAGTCGTCTTCTTCAATTTATATGTTGCAATCAATTTTATGTAACATCATAACTTTTTATGTAACTTTTTAAACATAACATTGTTAATTTTGGATGAAAGAATACAACTTTGTAATAAAAGCACTGAAAAATTGGTTTTTTTTTTTTTTGCCAAAAGTACACCAACTTGGTTATTGACTGAAAAACTTTCCTCCATTAGTCTATGTGGTTGTTTAAAGAAGATAGAGAGAAACAATTATTACTTCATGTATATCCCAACCACATCTTCACTAGAGGACAATAATAGACTGTCAGATTATGTCCTGCACATATCTTTCAATGATAAGTGGCTTAAGGAGGTTCGGGTGTCTTCCGCCATTTTGAATCGCAAACTTGTGGTATAGATTTTTTCTATAATTGCAAATATTATTTCATGGAAAACAATAAACTGTTACGAAATTAAAACTGAATAATCATACTATAATTCTTCACCTAATGACATACTCGTTTTTTATGCATTCACAGAGGATAAAGAGCCTTTTAACATTTTAGGAATTAAACGTTGCCAGGGGAGGTAACTCCAATGACATAACTTTATAAAGGATTGCACTACAGAATATAGATTTATTAATGTAGCAAGAAAACGAGATCGGTGGTCCTAATTTTTCTTTTTATTTTCTGATAATATATGATAAAGGCTATCTTTTTTTAGAATTCTATCGTTTTATCTACTCTATATCGGGAAAAAAGTAGTTTTTCCCTATATAATCAACAGAAAATGTAGGATTTTGCACTAGCCATTGCTTGAAAAAGAGTTCGGTGACATAAACATTTGATGGTAATTTTTTGAACAGCACAATATAGGTTATCTTTTGACAAAGTATAAAAATATTCTATCGATTTTTATTTAGACCCCCGAACCTCCTTAAATGTAATCACTATATTTAAACAACACCAATAACAGCAATGGATATCTTCATGCATCATAATATGTGCAGTCCATACAGAAACCAACTCATTTTCATAGTGAATTTAATTTTTGATTTAACACAAAGCTCTATATTTGCAATTATTTTTAGTTTTGTAAATGAACAATTTGCTACCTTATATGAAGTTTTAACAAAATTCCCAGCAATGTATCATCCAAACAAATCCCTTGGCAGACCTTAAAGCATTTTTGCCATTATCCTACAAGCACTATCAAAGTCAGTGTCTTAAGTAAGTCTTTTGCCTAATTAATGAGCATACTATTTCTGGCTAAGTTAAAGCACAGTTATTAATTTTGGGGGACATTATTCTAAGCATTTTTTGTCAAAGTTAACAAGTACAGTATGACAATATCTTTACCCTAAGTTCCATATTTTCCAGTTTAATCTGGTCTAGTTCCTGATTTGCCGTGGACAAATCTTCATCATATTTAACAATTCTTGATGCCTGTTCTGATGAAAACTCCCTGGTAGCAAAGAGGTCATTCTCCAGAGTATCAATGTCGTCATACAAAGAGTCAACAGTACGCTGAAGATTAACCACAAGCAAGTCTAACCTGAAAAATCAACACAAACAAAAAATTCAAATTTCTTATTTACAACTCAAATGTTTTAAACCATGACAAAACATAAGACTCCAATATGAAAAAGTTGTGAAAATATGATTCAAATATATGGCTAAGGACTCTAGAAGCTTAACAACAAATTAGTGTACTATTGTGAAGACAGAATATTCTGAAAGGTATTACAATAGCACTTATCTATCAAGATCTAATGTAATGATTAAAATGAGTTTGCAGCTTCAGATTAAAAAAAAATAAGACTGATTTTATCCCTTAATCCATGACTGACATTGCCCTTTCCTGGAACCTGAATCCTCCAACGTTCAATTGAAGTTTGTTGTCTCCAAGCTTCAGTTTTTTTTTCATTTTGCTTGCTTTGAGTTTGACTTGGATTTAATGGACAACTGATTTCAGCTTTTATTCCCAAATTATTAAACACTGGACTAATTGTTACACACAAAAGAGCAAGTTTATTCTTACAACACTGTATTGGCCCTAATAAACACATCAAGCTCCATTTCATTTCTAAAATACCAACACACTACTGACCCTAATGAACTTTCTGTTTCAAACATCACTGATAAAAGTAAAATGATACTAAAGTGTTCCATCTATGCATTAGATAAGTTCTACATGCTAGAAGAATACAAAATTCTCAAATAATATGGCGATCTGATATCAAGAGAGATTTAAATATAGGGAAGGGACACTAGAATCCTTCATTTCAGGCTATTCCAAACTTCAAAAAAATTCAAATTTCCAGACAAGACTTGATTATAATAAATATCCGTTTTTGAATTTATTGAGTGCACTGTTTAAAGTGAATATTGTATCTAAATATGGGATTTTCATTTGGAGAAAAAAAAGAATATTCAGATTTTGTCTTTGAATATCAGATTTATTTGTGCCTAGGTGTGAAAAGCTTGCAAATATTTGGTTTTATTAAAACTTCATAACAAAAACTACCAGACAAAGGCTTATATTTCTACAAGATTTAATATTTGGTTTTATTAAAACTTCATAACAAAAACTACCAGACAAGAATTCCCACCTTGATTTGTATGTTATTTTCAGGAGTCTGTTACATATTTAAAAATGTGCATTTTAAAGTTTGAACATAACCATACCTCTCTCTTTCTTTCTCTAAACTCTCTATTTTGGTAGTTAACTTCATTTCCTTGTCAACTGACCTAAAAACATATATATGGTGTAATATACTTCCTAATAACATTGTTTTACTAACAGTTTTAACACTGGTATGAAATTAAGTTCATTTAAGATATATATTGTAATGTGTACAAACTCCACATTATAATCAAGTATCTACAGGGTTAAACTTAATGCCCTAACCCTCAACTTAACAAATTCACTCATCTGTGGAAATCAGGTCAGGGAAATGACATTTGTCCAAATGACTTTTATTCCTACTAATGCAGTATTTTTAAAAATTTTTTTTAGAAGGTGCCAGTGCCTTTTCATTTGGGACTTTTTTAAATTTAAAAAATAATAAGAAAAAAATAAGGATTTTTTTACAATGTATTTTTCAATTCTTGTTAAACTGTTCTTTTTTCTTTGTCCCTGGTCCCTGCATATTTAAACCAACGAGTTTATATCATCTAAACTTTTTGATTTATTCATACAACAAGGACAAAAATCCAAGAATTTTTTATTATGGCATAATGATGTTTGCTGCTGATATTAGATATAACAAGATTTTTAAAAGCTTACGCTTTACATTTGAATAAAATAAGCATAAAAATTGACGGGTCAATGTGTTCATCTTTGATATATAAGCATGTGAAATTTGGCATGAAAAGTGTCTCCAACAACATGTGCATTATTAGCATTTAGACAGCTTACACAACAAAATATTTCAAAGGTATAATGACAGCTACAGAGTATTTTATGAAAATTTAATCTATCATCACAGATAATCAAAACATCACTCAAACTAACCACTTTTTGAACTCTTCATACTCTGTCTCCCTGGTATGGACGTGTTGTCTAAGATTAGATATTTCCTGTACCGCAGCCTTGTCGTTCTCCTGTAAATCCTCCACCTGCTGTATCAGTGAACACTTCATTATTCTACATTCTTCCAACTCTGTCAAAATAAACTTCCATTTTATCATGCATCATATATATTAAAAGACAGTTAAAGCAAACACTGCTGCACTGTTATGCAGAATCAATCTCTGAAACAGAGTCTCCTAGCTTCCAGTAAAACCTCCAGTAGTCAACTCTGCCATACATATGATTATGCCATTTTGTGAGCTTCCTCTCATGGCGGTCATACCTGCTTGTGACGCAATAATTTCTTGACGTCACAATCCAGGCAACCAATGTCGGAACATCAATGGCAAAGATGTATATGTCTGACGAAGGAAGTACTATATTCTCTGTTTCGGATATTGATGCAGAATTGTCTTTATTTATTACTGTCAAGTATTTGTCATAACTAAAATTATTTTGTACTTTGACATGTCATATCACAAAGCTGTAATGGACTTTGACCATGTTTCCTAACCAAGTCATTCATGCATAAAATATAGTTCAATGGCAGATCCAAACGATGGCAGTGCATCAGGCAAACCTATATTGTTTACATGAGACATGTCAATAGGCTGGAATGGGCTTTAATCATGTTTCCAAACAGAGATGTTCATACATTAAATAAAGGTCAAAGTCAACAACAGAAGCATATATTTCCTCCCAAAAGCAAGAAAAAATGTCTAATACATGTGAATCATGGCCATTTAGATCGCATAGGCATAATGAATTTAGTTTCATTTTGAAACATTTTTTTTTTGGTAATGGTAACATCTGAGAACAATCTATCACTATTGTAAAAATAAATTAACCAACTGGACATTAGAGTCCCTTCACTTTTATAAATCAATCCAATACCTGATTTTGTGTTTAACAGTTCCTTACTCAGCATCTGAACCTGATTTGTGGCACTCAGTAGATCAGCTGATGTACTCTCATACAATGATTCAATCTAAAATTACAAGATTACAGGTATTAGGAAGGCTTGTTCAAATCCAACAAAAAAGTATTTATATATTCATGAAAATTTTCTGTACTTCAAAACCATCAAGACATTCTGTTACACAACACAGAGAAAATGTGTCCATGGGACAGAGTTGCACCGCTCCAGCAAAAAGAAGTAGACATATGACGAACCTGAAAAGGTGGAGACACGGTTCAACTCATCCAGGCTGTATTCATATGTAGAAAAATAAAAAACTATTCATTTCCATCATAAGTTGGCATTTTAGCTGTTGAAATTGTTATTAACTTGCTTCATTTCTAACTTCACTTTCAATGATCCACATCAATCAAACATTTGAAATCATGTATCTTGATAACCAGAATGTTTGAGGCAAAACTGGAAATTTATTAAACTGTGGTAGGTTTCATTCCTTGAGCATGTTGATGCAATAAAGATGGCCCATTAGGGAGAACTTAACAGGGACAGCATTGTTTAAGAACTATACATATATTTTTGTTAGGCCTTACTGAGGAAAACTTGTCTCATCACTCCCTCCATTTAATCTTTATTGATTGCTTAATGTCCTGCAGCAAATATTTCATATATATTCAGGATGTGAAAAAATGTTTAGCAGCAAATATTTCGTGTTTATTTAGGACAAGAAAACGTTATCAATAATAAATTATAAATGGGGTGAGCTAGGGGTCAAGGCTAGGACTTTCTAGCCAAAGGAAGCTAAAATGGGACTGTTTTTGGTAGGCGCAATAACTACAGCAACTGGCCACAAACAACCATTATTACTAGCTATTGGGAAGGGGTCTGAAAGCATGGCATTTTCCCAACACAGGACTGACTGCTTTACATGACCTACAAATGACATTACTGTCGGCGCAGTTCACTTCAGAAATCGGCTTTTTTCAATTTAATCATATTTCAAAATGTTTAAGATTGACC
>JARWCS010000006.1:168571-180276 GCA_034783895.1 Geukensia demissa | reverse complement strand
CATTTCATCCCAATGGGAGAAAAACAAGGCCGCCAGACAAATCTTGTTTCTGATTGGCTGATTCATTAAAAAATCTTATCCTCTGAAACTTCTTTGCCAAAAGGCAGGTGAGCGATACAGGCTCAGCCTCCTGAGCCTCTAGTTGTACTTGATAAAGGTTGTTATTTTGGGTGATCAAGTGTAGGATTTAATAGTGTCCGCTGTGAAATATTGTCCACTTCCACTATTGTTCCATATGTTAAAGTCCGAGGACGGAATAAAACACATTGATGACTGTGAAATATTGTCCTCTTGGTTTTTCCTAAGAAACATATAACAGGAAGGACACTTTTTCACAGGACACTTTTTTGGCTTACATATGCCCTACCTGTTTTTTCGGGGAGGGACTAACAGGGCTTTTTCTTATATTTTAATATAAGTTTATCTTTTTTGTCTGAGGATTTTCTGTGTATTCTCAATGACTGTGCCTTCTTAACCATGGCCCATCTCTTAACATTATTGAGATATTCGTGATTGAAAAATGGCCACACACTAAATTTGAAACTTTATTTCACACCTGATTTTGATGGGTTTTTTAAATGACACCTTATGAAAAATGTTACTAAAGTTACAGTACTCCAAGCATTTTTTGTAGCATTTATCAATTTTTGTACAAGAGAGGTCAAAAGATAAAAAAGTGCAATTTGTAGGAGAAGAGAAATTTTTCATTGGATTTTTATGGTATTTTTTCATTAGATTAGTCTCAATGAGAACTTTCAATAGTATGTCAACATATTTTTTCTATCTCTTACCATATTTTAGATAAATGGGGTCAAAATGGGCGAAATGGCAGTTTGGCATAATATGTAAATTTTTATGTCCCCACCACTAGGCGATAAGGGCATTTAGTTATACCCATTAAATAACTTTTTGTCAACTTCAATCGAAGGATGTTGTTGAGGACCATTAAATGCAGGCTAAGTTTGAATTGCTTGTTTCACTTTGTTGTTCTGGATTTATGCCCCTTGAAATAGTAGTATTTCATCAAATATGAGTTTTCTAATCAATAACTTTTGGTAACATCAACAGAATGATTTGAAATTTGGAAATGTTGCTGAGAAACAATAATAACAGGTCAACTTAAAAAAATGGCCAGTTTCACTTATGTTATTCCAGAGTATGCCCCTTGAAATGGGTCTTTTTCTTAAATTTGAGATTTCCAATCAATATCTTTTGTTTACTTTATTAGAATGATTTGAAATTTTGGTGTGTTGATGAGAACCAATAAATACAGTTCAAGTTTTAAAAAAATGGTCCATTTCACTTGCTCCAGAGCTATGCCCTTGAAATAGTTATATTTCACAAAAATTGAAGTTTAGAATGATTTTAATAATAGATATGTTGTTGAGGAACATTAAATACAGGTGAGATAAAAATGGCCAGTTTAACTTTTGTAGTTCCAGAAGTGATATTTATTCTTAAAATTTGAGGTTTCTAATCAATAAATTTTGTTAACTTTATTTGAATGATTTGAAATTTTCATATCTTTTTGAGGGCCAATAAATACAGAAAATCGTCTGTTTTACTTTTGTCATTCCAGAGTAATGCACTTCAAATAGCTTTTTTCATCACTTTATTCTTTGGTGGGGGCATCATGTCCATGTCCCATGGACACATTGTATTCTAGGTTTTCTTGAAATTTGAGGTTTCTGTTCAATAACTTGATAACTTTAATAGAATGATTTGAAATTTGGATATGTTATTGAGGAACAATGAATAAATGTCAAGTTAAAAAATGGCCAGTTTCCTTTCTGTGTGTGTTATCCATAACAAAGCCAACTTAATTAGCCTCATGCGCAATGACCAATTTCTATCAGTTAAAGAGATGTACATGGTTGAAAAATGACCAAATGATTGCTTCCAAAAAATTCAACAGAAATTACGCTAAGCATTTAAAATCTTCAGTTATTTGACATAGCTCTTTGTCTACCTGTTTTGATGTAGGGTTTCCATTTTTGCTTGTGTGTGTTTGTGTGTGAACTATCATGAGAAGAGGTGTTGCAACCTCCACCAAAGGACATAAGCTTATGGAGACTGGAAGGCTAAGTGGATATGACCCTTTGGAGAATGAATATATTGCATACATTCATGACCCCTATATGACCTTGATATCTGATATAGATTCATATTCCATCCTCAACTTTTTACTTTTGATGAAGATGGCGCCCAGGCCTCAACATTTGATATTGGTGCTAGGGTCAGATCTTTTTGTCTTTTGGTGTTAGCATTGATGTTAGAAACCTGTAGTCCAGTGGTTGTCCTTGTTTGATTAGTCATTTATTGTTATATGTTAACCATTTTTGCATTAGATTAGGTCGATTGTGGTGTTTTATGTATAGTTTCACATTTTGTATTTCAGGGCCTTTTACAGCTTCTGTTATGGTATGGACTCTAGTTCATTGTTGAAGGCCATAATGGGAACTGTAGAAGTTTAAATTCTACTGTCATTTGGTGGGTGGCTGTCTCATGGACAATCATGCCACATCTCCTTTTTGATATGATGTGCTTACATTTCCGGATCACTATAAATTCTTCTATTTCGTCATGTATTAATTGCTATCGAAAATTGCCTTGTGTGGGAACTACTACTGCTGATTTCTCTTACTTTTTGTCTTTATTTATACTTATAAGGTAAAGTGTTGCATATAGATAAAGCCCAGTGCATTATGAAAAGCAGGATAAGAACGAGTGAGTCAGGAAGAAAGGCTAAAAGCGAAGGGAAATAGGAGTGAAAGAAGAAAAAAGTGATAGAGGAGTCAAAGGCTTTGAACTTTGTCGCTTCTTAATTTTTAAATATTTCGGTGAATGATACATATGTGTATCGGAAAACTATCTCGTGGATTAAAAAAATAACCGTAATACAGCATTCATTAGAATTAAATTTTCATCAAATATTTTTATATTGTCGAACACTAAACTATATGTTAATCACCTGTCCTATTTTTAGGCCAACCACAGACACATTTATCTGGCCAAAATTCTGTTCCATCAGCGCACATGAACTCTCGTGGACCACGTGACGCTGTCAAATATACTTTGTATTTTCTTTTGTCCCCTTCTACGGCACGTAATACACAACTTCCTGAAATAGTCCGCGTCAAACTTTAATTTATCTATGTATCAAAAGCTGAATCGCGCCAAGAGTATAGTTCTTTAAGTGATTTTTTCTACTTATTCCAAATATTAAACACACGCATTGCATTGCTGTTTTATTTCAAATTATGTTTATCTTAATAATATTGTCTACAAAGCAAGCCTTGTACTACGAAAGCAAGTAAGGATTAAAAGCAAAGCAGAATTTACATGCAAATTGGAAAGTTATAAGACAGAATAGTAGTAGGTGTAAGCTAATACCAAGGAAAGATGAAGGAATATCACTATGAAGAGATATCTAAAATCTAACTGTTTATTTACTGGTAACTAGGGGAGTGATATTAATATGAATATTATGGTACATGAAACGCGCGTCAAAGGCTTTGATTGGCTTTACCACAAAGCGAAACCATCGGTTCATATGAAGAAGGGGATCCTTATTTCGGGGTAATTGTATTGTACCGTTTTGTTCTGTTGAAAACTTACCACATAAACCTTATTCTAAAGATACTCTTATATCTTTTCCGAGACATATGGTATAGACAGCGTTCATTGTTATAACAGTGATATATAATTAAATATTGAAATAAGCATGCGACCAGCAAAATGTCATATCAAATTATACATATAAACTAAGCTGTTTAGCATTGCTCCTTAGTGCATTTTAAATTGTTAGTAACTGGATCACCGAAAATTGGCTGGTAAAGCATATATTTCTTTCTAAGTCCTTTTGTTAATAGCCAACATTAATAATTATTATATATCTGCAACTAGCTTTAAATTGATTCAATCACTGTAAACAATATTATTGATATCATTATTTTTAAGAACAGTTCATTTAATTGGTGGTTGTGGTTTTTGCGCCTTTGTCTAATGAAAAACGATAGTGAAGAGCGATTAAATAGGTGCCCTGGTCTCTAGTATTTTGCTCGCCGATAATTCGTTGGTAAAGCACATATGGCTTACTAAAATTACTTGGAGATGCTTGTTTCGAGCTAACAAAATACATATAAGTAACTAATGTACAGCAAACTAAATTTATCACGATTTAGATCAAAACATATGAAGTATGCCATGTTATATATAGTTGGAATTCTAATTTTTTGCCGCAACTGGTCCTTAAGTAAAAATTTCAGTTTTTTCAGCACAAAAAATCCTATTACTCTCTATGTTAAATACTGGACATTGAAAATATCTCTCAAAATGGCATGATTCTATATATAAATATCGCGCCTAAGTGTTATGGCTTGAATATATTTGTCAAAAATTTCATTTTTTATCTATCATAAAATAGAAATTTTATATGTCTTCTTATCCGAGACCATTTGTCGAAAAAAAAATAATATTACACTGTGTTGATTTTTTTTAATTTCAAGTTGATATAAATTTAACTACAGTTTCAGCTGCGGTAAAAAAAATTAGAATTCAAACGCGATATATAATTAATAAATTTATATAGCGTTGTGAGATTAACTTTTGTTGTTGCTAATGTCGTTTTCATATAATTTATTTTTAAAGAACATTTCATTTAACTGAAGCTTTTGGGTTTTTAATATGTTCATTGCAAAAAAAAAATTAAGATAGTGAAAATTCTATTTCACAGTTACCCTGATAAAAAAGTAAAAATGTCAAGGTTCAACATCTTTTAATCTGCCACAAAATCATTTCTGCAATCAATAAAAATAGTGGCAGTTGTAATAGTTTTATCAATATTCTCGTAATGTTAATTTTTTTTTGGAGATTGTGAAGGGTATAAAGTACCAACTGCATTTGTTGTTTATGCTTTAAATTGCACATCTACTGAGATTTTGTGAGAGATAAAAGATACAATTTGTAAATTTCTGTTAATAAATATTAACAAAAAGGTTGATGATAAATATTTAATAATGAATACGTCTGTTGTACATCAATTATAGTAAGAGATCAACCTGTATACATTGTTTAATGTTATAATGTAAGATGGTCTAAATTTAAAAGGAACAATACAATTATTTCATAATGAAAATATTAATCCTTAGTTGTTATTTCCCACTAGACCTGTAAATATAAGCTTTCATTGGATATTGAAATCATTCAATTACTTTCCGTTTCACCAGGGTATTTATGATAGTGCGATATAAATATTTAACACATACCGTGCATTAAAACAAATACTTACTCATTTTTTGTGATATTGACATTTGTAGTGAACAGACTATTATTAAAACAGATATTATTATTCCCTGCATGGTGTCTGAAAAAATAAAATGAAATTAGGATTAAAATCAGCTTTATTGTTTCAGCACAATTATGTAAAGTAAAATCTAAGAAATCTACTTTGGAGTCCAATTACGGTAGAGCCAAAGAAAACTCCTTTTCAAATCCAATTTTCCTATTCAAATGTTCAATGGTTTGAAATATAACCATTGATATTCTGAGATTTTCCGTCTTCTGCTTTTATTGGTCGTACATTTTATCGTTTAACGCAAACACCCATTAAAAGTGAACGTCATTTTTCCCATTATGGGATATCAGAGAAACAGCGCTCAGAGAGTTGGTGAGGCAGATTAATCCCAGAACAAGAAAAATCCGGATAACTTTGTCTACGAGGTAAGAAACTACAAATTAAAAATAACCAAAAACGGCAAATAGAAACGAAAGAACAAAATAACATCTACATGACTCCTTTATAAAAACAGGTAAACCGGATGTTCCCTTTTCTATTCCCGGAAGGCAACATCTTAATAGGTTTGATTGTAACAAATGCTATTAATATTGTATACTATAGTATGTTTCAAATAATGGGGTCTCGCGATTTTTCTGCCACAAATATGGAGAATGTGGAAAGAAAGGATTTGATGAAATAAAATATCTTTGAGGTCATATAACTCATGGTTCAAAATTGTGAAACTCTAAAAGATTTTCTTGGACTCCTTTGAATATAGTATTTTTTGTACAAAAAATCCAACAGCTTGCAGAAAATCGTATTGTAAATAGATCTCGTTTAAGTGTTATCTGAATTATATGCTTAGATGTATTTGCTTTAGAAAAAACAGTGAACAAAATGTTTTAATTCCGTGCCGTATTGTATCTTAACAGCACTAAAATTGATAATGAGAAAAACACACAATTTTGCGAATTCCACATGGATAGCGATAAAAGAAGATATAGTAAAAAATATATATAGTAAATATACTTTAAATTATAGTGTAGTTACTTCCCTTTACAGAGAAGGTGCTCTGCTACCAAATTTGATGTTTTTAAATGTGATTCGGAATGTGATAGGCTCAATTCTATGAATATCTTCTGTTTCTATGGTTGTTGCATGTTGTTTCGTAACACATTTAATCAGCTAAAGAAATATTACAACGTAGGCAAACATTATCAAAGGTTATGAGAAACTCATCAATTTTGAATTTTAATGTACACAAATGTATATTTTCAATTAATTTTTATATATTAATTGATGTATATAACACTTAAAAGGTGCCATAATGTTCTCCTACTTTGTTCCTTAATGTATTACACGTGCCTTTTTTCTTATACACAGCTATAAATATACTCTTACTCATAAATATGGAATATTTTTATTTTCGACTTTTCATTAAAAATTGGTATGGTTAAACTTTGTCAAGCAGATAATACTTGCAGGATGATATTAGAGGATAGTTAAATAATAAAATTGGATGAAATAAAACATTTAAAAGGTTTCTATCCGCAATACAAAATTAGCATTTTTTCAGAACTGATAAAACTAGCCGTCGGACAAAAATCTGAAATCGGGCACTATTGTAGCTAGAAGTGAAATAATGAGATTTGCGTAAAGATTTTTGACATTCTGGCTCATAGTTTTTGCATCGAAGTCTCATTTATCTTATTAAATTCATTTTAAGAAACTTATCTGTAAAGGATAACAGCATTATACTTAAATCTTTAAATATTTTTATTACTACTTATATTGATTTTCCTGTTAATAGCTTAATACTGAACTTAATAGTTTGTTATAACATTTTTCTACTTCTTGTCTATATATTTTTTAATCTACAATTGGGTGATCCCATGTTTTCTTTGACTTCTAATGATATTTAAACACAAAATCCAATTGGACATGTTTTCATTGATACCAAGATACACTTGTTTTCGTGGTTGGTTTCTTTTAGGTTTTGAACTACCAGACATTAACTGCGAGTACTCTTTTGAAGTCGATACTTTTGTTGTATATTTCATTATTTTTTATTGTATTTGTTGTTGTTGTTCAGAATCTATCTCAAGTGTTTTATTCATTTCAGCTGATATTTATCGTGTGTTTTTAATGTTGTTTTGTCACACCACTGTCCCGTGTTAGGGGAGGGTTGAACGCTCAGAAACTGATTTAACCCCACCACATACTTAATGTTCCTATTACAAGCCAGGAACCTGTAGTCCAGTTGTTGTCGTTGTTTAAATGGTCATACATTGCTTTTCATTCAACATTTTTTCAATAGATTATGTCGATTATCGTGTATTATGAATAGTTTCACATTTGTAATTTGGGGGCCTTTTACAGCTACCGTATAGTATAGACTCATGTTCATTATTGAAAACCGTAATGGGACATGTAGAAGATTCATTTCCACTGTTGTTTGGTGGATGGCTGTCTCTTGCACAATCACGTCACATCTCCTATATCTATATGATACCAATTAGTAGAATTCAGTTTTAGTTTTTCTACATTCTTGTAAACAAATTCTCAAACAAACATGACATGATTTTTATGTTCCTCTATTTTCCAATAATTATAAAAATAACAACCACAGTATATACCAAAACAATTCTTTAACTGCATAACTTAAAATTATCGTTTAAATATTTGTTAATCAAGTTGTCAAGTTGAAAAAAAAACAAGGAAATCCATTAAAATACGTCATACATGTACAAGTTTAAAGATTTATCCTTATTATCATAATGTCCATTTCAGTAAAGTTATCTTTTATAGCTAAATGGTGAACCACTCAACGGATATCCTTGATATACACCTTTACCTTTCGAAAATTCTTTCCTTAAATCACTATTAGTTGAATGATATTTCTGGTGTCACGAATTTTGGTTAAAACATAAAAATGTTTACATTGACTGACATTTTGTTGCATTGTTTATAATATTTCTTCGTGTTAACAAGTCCTTGTCCTATGTTTTAATGTTGCTTGAACGTAAGCAGAAACGGCCGTTAAGTACAAGTTGTGGTTTTATTACGTTTGTATGTGTGTACTAATAATATGGAGTCGAAACATGATGGCGAGTAAAGCATTAATCTATAAACCATTGAAAAGTTTCGGTTACCATATATTTACTTCCTTATATAAAATAAAAATATAAATTTGTTGTTACAGGAAGTTATATTTTTGAAATTTGTCGAATGATAACCATTTTTATACCATCATCGATCAACTGTTTTACAATGTACACGGTTTTATACTACATACTGCATAAATACAGATGTTTACGTTACTCTTATAGTTTTTTTATTTATTTAGAATGCTTTGGGAAATGTAAATGCCGTTGACGATATAAATATTAATGCAAAAAATTGTATTTACCCTAATTAATGTATTTATAAGAAGATATTAGAAATCAGATCCTTGAATAGGAAAATTGTTTTAAAAGATGGGAAATATAATTTTATCGGTAAATAGTGGATATATGAGTTTTTTTATTAAGTTTCATGTAAAGTACTCCTTCACTTTCCTTATTTTTAAAGTTTCATTTCAGATCTGAACAGCCTTTATACATGTTAATACGCAAGGTTCAATACAACCCACACTGTGCATTTTAAATACAATTACTTACTTAATTAAAACAGACAAAAATGCCTGAATTTTATTTAGATTTTAAAACGTCACGGTGCAATGGTTGTAAATTGGTGTTTACATAGGGGTTTGGAAATCGAAGAATTATTCGGGTGTTTTTTATATGTATATAAACAATATAAAAAAACAAATTCAGCAACTAATTTCATTGAAAATTGCACAATGCGGGAAGTAGGAGTAAAAAATTAAAGATAAGTGCAATAGTTATGGCTTCAGTCATATGAAACACAGGTGCGAAACAGAGACAATCAGTCGATTGACTTAACATGAACTTAAATATAGGTCTAGGATCTAAGGATAGAAGTATTCAAATATGATTGTTGTCCTTATTTCTGACCTGTTTCTGTCACCAGTATATGTAGGTGCAAATTCAGAAAGATAGCCATATAGACATACCTTTTTAATTTTTTAATTGACGTTTCTGCGCGCAAGACAGGTAATGCTTACCCTTCATGACACCTGATCACACTACTGTTTATCTGGGAGTTCGTGGACTTCTTCCGGATTTGACACAAATTGACACTCCTGATTTTACATCGATTTTGTTATGAAGGACAACACGACGGGTGTTGCGCGCAAGACAAGTGATGCTTACCCTTCATGAGCACCTGATCACACTCCTGTTTTGTAAAGGAGTTCGTGGATTCCAAGCCTTTGTTCCTTTTGTTTTCGTTTTATCTTTTATGTTTCAAATTTGTCTTGTCTCTTTGGACTATGCACTTATGATCTCTCACATAGGTATGCGACACTTGACTTAAGCAAGGGAAGCATTCCTTTTTGGTCAAATAATTCCCGGCCACAGGTTATGAATTTTTCAAGTCCGCAACCTTAGGATAAGGCAAACGTCTGATTCTGTCATAAAATTGTATTTGATATAATAAGCACATCCTGGTTATTTTTATTGCAACAGTTTACTTTTTCCTTTATTTAATATGATGTCGTATATGTCAACGTAGCACTTCTAGATGTGTACTTTACTTGAAGTAGGATTTTCAATATAACGGATCGATATTTCTAATTGTAAAAGGCATTGTTCAGAACTAAGTAGCCCGAAATTAAATTCTCAAAAACTGTGAGGTATACAATATACATTATTTTTGCAAACTTTTCAAGTATTTCTTTTATTATATATATTGAAATGTTTGTTATATTTAGCCGTTCCCCCACCATTTTGAGTTACTTCGAGTATTCATAAGTTTGTTTTATAATGAATTTAAAATCCAATTATCTAAAAGCTGGGTATAAGCCAGGTAAATGGAATTTACGTAATTTGTCAACTTATGAGATATTCTGATCGATATGTTCAGTCTATAAAAGACAAATTCTTAAAAAACCTGAACAATTGAAAAAAACAACACCTATGATGCAGAAGCAAGTACATTTCCTGATTTTTTGCTTGATTTTGGGATTCAGATTAAAAGTTCTTGTGAATGGTGAGTTTCATATGAGAATCATACATTTCTTCTCAAATCTCTATTAGAAATACAGTTTAAGATAGTTTCTTGATAGTGAAAAAAGAAATACGAAAGACAAACCACAAGGCTCGTTAAGGGACTTTGTTGGTCCAATAATTTTGCCAAAAAAATAAATAAAAGTGGCTAATATCTATTATATCATATCGTTTGTTTTTAATAATATCTATAAAAAGGAAATCCAACATTTTTTAAATTTATTTGTTCTACAGCGGTCACAAAGCATATATATACAAATTGCTTTAAAATAAAGATACTAAAAAAATACTTGATTTGATACAAAATTTGATACAATTTTGTCGATTTTAATATAGATCGCATAAAAACATCAGAACCAAACTTTTTGCACAATCCATTAATTACACGTGTTAAGTTAAAATATCGTTATGTTTTTGTGCGATCTATTTTATTTTGAACAGATTACATGCCAAAAGGTAGTATTTTTTTTACAGAGAATGTTACATGTACATTATTCTATACATTAGTCAAGTATGCCGTGTCGTTTTGTCGAAATGGTGAAAATTTTGTAAGAATCTGTTAAGAATTAAAAGACGGTAATTAAATAGCATTTTCACAACAACTTATTGTTGAGCCACAAAATCTAAAATTTGGGCCAAATATGTGGCTTAACGTAAATACCACTCATTATTGGTTATTTATACAAACAAGACATGCGGACAGTGATTTTAAGCCACCACGAAATGCAAGATAAACATTTTAACAAGCTGAAAAGAAAATATTCTAAGAGACTTAAAGAGACTTAACATAATAATGTATAACTTATCATTTTATTATTATTATTATTATTATTATTATATTTTCATGCAATATATTTTAGGCTTTTCGTATCAAGGTTGTTATTGGAGTGACACTGGTCCAGGTGGACTACAAGACTTCTCTGGTCCATCAACAACTATTGACTGCATTGAAAAGTGCACAAAGACATCGTACAAGTACGCCGGAACAGACAGGGATGTTTTAATGGTATAAAATGTCATTGTTAGAGGGGAGGGTTGAGGGCTCACCAACCTGTTTAACCCCGCCACATACTAATGTGCCTGTCCCAAGCCAGGAACTTGTAGTTGTTCAATTAGTCATTTATTGTTATATGTTCACCATTTTTGCATTAGATTAGATCGATTGTCGTGTTTTTTGTATAGTTTCACATTTTGTATTTCGGGGCGTTTTACAGCTTCCGTTTTGGTATGGACTCTGGTTCATTGTTGAAGGCCGTAATGGGACCTGTAGAAGTTTAAATTCTACTGTCATTTGGTGG
>JARWCS010000006.1:95966-108966 GCA_034783895.1 Geukensia demissa | reverse complement strand
TGTCTCATGGACAATCATGCCACATCTCCTATTTTTATATATAGACAGCCATCCACCAAATAACAGTTGATTTTTAACTTCTGCGATTCCTATTACTGCCTTTAATAATGAACTGTAGTCTATACCATAACGGAAGCTGTAAAAGACCCCCAAAATACAAAATGTGAAACTATTCATAGAACATGACAGTTGACCTAATCTATTGAAAAAAGGTGAACGAAAACCAATCAATGACTATTTAAACAATGAGTCAACCACTTGGACTACAGGTTCCTGAGTAACAACATACACAAAATATCATATAGCAGATTTATTGCTGCATCACATAATTTGCATGCTATCAATTAAATAAAATCTAAATGTTTGATCGATTGATTGACTAAATGATGTTGAACATCCAGCAGCAAATGTTTCATGAATATTCATGAGATATGATGAACAAAACTCTGCTTTGTACTTGACTGACACACTGAGCCAGATTTTTAAAGTGCTACCTCACAAAATGAAAAGTCCGCAGGAAGACATGCCACTTTAACCAGAACATTTATTCTAACTCTGGGCCAACTGGTCTGTGTCTTTAGTCCTAAATGATCCTTGCTTAGTGGGTGCAGCTATGACTTTTTAATGTCTTAAGTTTGACAAGACCAGGGATCCAACCCATCACCTTTCACATTGGAGATGAGCATGTTTAATATTATACCACAGAGGTAATAATTCTACATATATCATGCTTAAAATTGACAAGAGTAACCTCCTATTCACAGAGTAACCATTTAATAATTTGGGTATTTTAAAATACTACCAAGTTATATTTTTTCATGATTTTACCAGATCCTTTACATCAGGAAAATTGCATTTCATACATTTGGATCAGCATTTTGATTGGCATAAATGTTGTCACATGACTAAAAATTTGAAGTTTCATAAAATGGCAATTGCATAGGAAGTATAAAACAACATTATAGTCATTTTACTTGTATTTATTACTTATTTTTTTCTTTTGAGATTGTCAGAAATGCCATTACAAGAATTGAATGATTGTTTTTAAGATTTATAAGGTAATGAAAGCCCAGACTGAACACATTTTTGTCTGCGCTTTATACAAAATGTGTTACCGCCAAAACTTTCATACACTAATGAAACTACAAAAATAAGCATCCACTCTTAAATAATAATAAAACAAGAATGAAATAACATCATGAAAATTGATAAGAAATATCAATTTTTGACAATCAACTGATGCACAAACACCTTGTTTCGATATTTTTCTCTGTTAATGGGAAGTAATTCATGCCAGTACGGAACTGTCAATTACCAGCAAAAGCCTAAAAATATTTTTGTTTAACGTCCTTAGCCTGAAGATTGGTCTTAGACAGACCTGTTGTTTATACTACAGAAATCTTACACCTTGAGACAAATAGAGTGTCATCAGATTAATTAAGATCTTATTTCAATTAGACCTATTTCCAAATATAAGCATATCCATCTTCTTCATGACAAATTGTTTCCTTATAATTTGTATTAAAACATGTTAAACACATTTATATATTTGTAAACATGTCAAAACAAGACATTTGAAACAAGTATTCCTTACATCAGACTTTGAAATTTTCCTTGAACTTTAACCCTTATATTACAAAGGACATCAAGACAAGTAAGGCTGTTCCAGAATTAATTGTATTGGGTGCCAATGGGTTGGGAGGCGCTTCCGATAAAATTTTGTAGGTAGTAGTTATTTCAGAAAGATTGCAAAAAAATCATTGGAACTAACAACCTCAAATTTTATGTAGGGTGGGGCAGATTAAAAAGTGCCTTTTGACCAGTCACCGTGCTATACACTTATTTCTAGAACAGCACTTAGAAACTTTATACATCTATTAATTATTTATATAAATTTTTGGAAGACAAATGAGGATTATATTATCAATAAAATATACAGCAAATCTCCCCCCAACCTGTCAGAAATCTGAGACATATTTCAATAAATTCACAGAACACACATGAAAATCATGCAACCAAATTATCCTTGCAAATATTAGTTTCTTTCTTTTTTTATTATCAAAATCACAACACACAAAGATAAGTCTAGCTATTACCCTTCGATGTGATGATGGCCTCTGAAAAGAAATTATATCTTGAACCATAAACAAGTTTCTTTTTGAGTGGAATTAAATCTTGTACTTTTATATCCAAATATAATGTGAATCACATGTAGTAAGATTTTGACTTTACACTGTAATTAAAATAAACCAGAAAACTGTCGGGACTAAAAATCTGTTTGTTTTGGATGGGTTAAGTTAAGAAAAAAAAATAACAGACTAGCACATAGCTTGGCTATCAGCCCACAACAAATCATGATAGGTTTAATATCTTCTTGTGAAACACCTCCTATGGGGAACCATCTGATCAAATCCTTGGTTGGTAATAAACTGATGGAACATGCCATTCAAATCACTCTAATAATGGAGTCAAGTTCCTCCAAAAATGTCTACAGTATCCACTTAAATAAAAATTCATCAACCTTTCATGAAAATACAGGTACTAATTGGACTGTAGAGTGCATATTTAACACTATAGTTTTCAAGGATGAATTAGTTTTTTGACACCTTACCAAATATGGTGGGTTAATCTATTTGTTAATTGAGAAATTGTCTTGCAATGTGAAAATATGTTTTCCTTATTGTCACAAGCTTTTCAGGCCATTTGACTGGTTTTAAAAAAGTGATTATTAATCTGTGTGAACTGATTATCAATGCCACATGCAATTTTGCAGACTATGATTGACGTCATCACTATAGAACTGGGACTTTGAGACAATATTTTAACTTTTAACAACAAAATTTGTCCATCGAAGAATTAGAAAAACAAAATCTTACACTGTTAAAACATTGATAATCATATTTTTACAATCTGGATAGGTAACTTTCAATTTTCTCGCCAGGCTCAAATTGAATGTTTAACAATCTTGAAAGTAAAAAATACAATTATCAATGGCTAACAATGCAAGGTTCTCTATTGCAAGTTTTTCAATTTTTTTATAAAGTAATTGAATGAGGAAAATGAAGTAGTAAGGGCAAATATCATTTGTTTGACTTTCTACATGAACTTTCTTGATGGCAAATTTGGTCCTACTGGAAGCAACCATTTTGTAATATAAAACTTGCAAAACTGTTCTCCAAATACAGAAAAGACATTAACGACGTCACAATGTTATTTGTTAACATGTTTCATTTAATAATTGCAGATGACAAGTTTGTAAATTAGAAAAGTACAAATGTTCCCAACCACAAAGCTGTTACCATGGCAACACACCTTACCTCGTCTTTCTTCTAAAGATATGAATATAAAACATTGTTATATATTTTTATACAAGGTACACAAATAATATATAATGTGTAATGATTGTATTTGCTTTGTTTAGCCTCCGCATTTTCACTGTCTTGCTCAAATGAATTTCCCAAACTTTTAACTATTTTCCATCTATCCTCATCTTTTTATTGTCTGAGTTGTTGAACTATGCAATTACAGCTACATGTAATTACCAGCCAACTCCCTAGGGCAGTGAATGATTGCTTAAGGTGTTGTTACCATTTGCCAGTATATACACTAGAGTTACCTCCCTTTATAGACCTTGTACTTGCCAAGTTAATTGGTGGATGAGATTATTATACACTTTCTATTTAAATTCCTTTTTATTCATCCAATTTGCGAGGTAGGAAAGTTCAACTATAAAATCATGAGAGGTGTAAAACTTCAACATTAGACCTATGGGGAGTGAAAGTTTGACACTAGGATGATGAGAGGTGCCAAACTTCAGAACTAGAATTAACAAAGAGGTGTGAAACTTCAACACTAGAATAAGAGGGGTTAAAATTCAACACTAGAATTATAAGAAGTGTGAAAATTCAATATAAAAATGATGATAGGTACAAAAGTTCTAAAAGAGTCAGAGAAAAGCTTATAGTCTTTTGTTTTACAAATTGCCAGAAAACTTCACTGGCTGTGAAACAGTGCTTAGTCAATGAATGTGAAATCTTGTGGGATTTGAAATAAAGTCAAAGGTCCATGCTGCTTTCTTGTTTCCTGACCCCAAATTACCTTCAGACCTACCACAATACCAACAAAAATTCCTGGACCTGACACTATTTTACACTATTATTTAAATTTACTCCTGTCAAGATTAGTTTTATCTGCCAATCAAAATGTGAGATGTTTGTAAATGTTCAAAATGTTCTATTCTAAGAAATCTCTGACAAACAGACCAGACAAAAATTTCTCACATCTGGGACAATGGTATCCATGGTTTTCACGGATCAAGATTTCTCTGTCTTACACCTTGGGGTGTAAGACAAGCTACACGCATTTATTCCCGCCAAATTCATTTTCTATGAAATTTACCATATTATCGATTCAGTTGTGAATTTAATTCATAAGGCTTATTATAATATAAAATGTTGAATTAACGCTCGTTGTGGCATATAAATTGTGTAAACACACTGATTTTTCAAAAGCGCAAACTTTTGCACGTGCTCATTAATTTCTGCAACGTTGCATAATAGCAACAATGGTGTTCAGGCAGTGTTATATGCTTTTACGATATAAAATGTGAGAAAAAGAATCAAACACCACCAAAAGTACAAGACGGAAAATCTCAGACACCCTCGGGTAAGATTTCTATCATTCTCTGACTCGGCAAGCCTCGTCAGAGAACGATAGAAATCTTACCCTCGGGTGTCTAAGATTTTCTCGTCTTGTACTTTAGGTGGTGTTAGGTTCTATATTTCCGATTTTAATGTCTTTTGTGTGACCCAATGGAATCAAACCCACGACCTTCTGCACTCAAGGCAAACATGCTAACCATAACACCACCGAGGCGATCAGAATACAAAGACAATAAAACAAGATGTACCTACATTGAAAGAGTACTTGCTGTTTCTGAAAGCAAGTTAAAAGTCCAAAAGCAATTGATTAACAAACCAGTCTAGGTTAGGAGATAGGACATCAACTAAAACACTTATAGTAGGATTTATTGTAAAAAAAATATCATTTAAGTCTTCACTGGAGCAGTTTTTCCTGAAATTTAATACCACTGAAATTTTAAAATTTGCTTGATGTCTGGTATAAAAACCACTTATAAGTGAAAATAGAATCATAGAGATTTTTTGGAAAATGCTTTTAAAAAATTAAGTTATTTTGTTAACATAAACAGTAAAAATTGTTTTACAATATATATAAAGTCTGACCAGTCTGAATGTGACTCCAAGGAAGTGCTGAAATATGGTCCTATAATTTAGGTTGTTTCCTAATAGAGGCAGTTTTAAAGCTGTCTTGACTGTACATGCTATCTATGAACAGGAAGTAATAATTTCTTTAAATTATAATATACTTATGATGGTGTTTAGGAATCAAAATCTGTCATATCCTAAAGAATATTTATTTTATTTATAGGATCAGAATTGTCTACATGATGTGACTATAGTCTTGTTCTCCAGAACATTCTATGAGGCTCAGTCTATAGGTAAGATATTTCTTGGGACACTTGAACATTTGAAAACATTCATATAACATTTAAGTTTACCTTCCGTAGTAAGAAGGTTATTAAGAATTGTGCAGGTACCCAAGTCTTCCACATATCAGCCTGCTTTTTCTTTTATAATTGTTTTTTAGTCCAGGTTTTATTTACTTACAAATTATACATATACAAATACAAATATTTTATCAGCGATTTAGTGCCCTAAATGAGAAAGGAACTTATAGTTTTAGAAAGGATGGCAAAATACAAGACTGGTTCAACCTTTTTCATGATGGAATAAAATAAGCTTAAAAATTGCATTCTTTTTACAAGGTAGAAATAGATATCTTAGTCCTTTTCATTAAAACAATATTTAATACTGTAAATTCAGAAATTATTTGGATATATTTTTTATTGGGGAAATTGCAACAGGGTTAGAATTGCATTAATTAATTTACTGATTTTGTCAATAGTATTCCAACACAAGTTTTAAGAAGTTGCAATATAAAACTCCCATTATAGCCTAAAATTTACAAAGTGCAATAATAAATGCACACAGTTTTTTTAGAACTTACAGTATTATGGGTAAAAAGACTTGATAGACAAACAATTCATGTTATCCATTGGTTTATTTATTAGATGAGTTTCCTGCTTATATGAGAGATTGTTTACAGTTGGATTATAAAGGCAGGTTCTATGAAGACTTTTACAGGTATGACAAATTGGTTGTTAGTAACATACAAGTTAAAACCACAGACTTCTATCAATCATTATCACAGAAAAATGATTCTCATGTGAATTGAACATGATTTTTCCTGAACAGAATTCCTCTTTTTTGAACCTGTTTACAGTTCCTTATTTGTTTTGGTTTAGTATGTTCTCTATATCAGAACCAAGGAAGAAACAACAAGATTTCATAAAAATTTATCAGAAACATTTTATAAGGTATGTTAAATGGAAATATGAAAAGAAAAGTGGGGCTCACTGTACAAAAGGACAAAAACCCAAAGCAATGACTGAATAACAGCAGCCAACATCCTTAAGCTTCCAAAATTTTATGAATACAGTTGCAATGTTCAAGGCAACAAAAAATTTTATATGGCATTTAAAATATGCATTTTAGATTACTAATTTACACATGGAAAATAAAATTAACAGGAAAAATGCAATTTGTTGATTGATTGATTGAATGTCCAGTGGGAAATATTTCATGCATATTAAGGACGAGAGCATATTATGAATGAATCTTGCTTTGTACTAGACCGACACACTGAGCTGGATTTTTATTGTGCTAGCTCAGGAAGGAACAGTCTGCAGGAAGACTTTACCCAGACACATTATTCTGGCTTGTCGCCAACCATTTTTGCTCTTACTTCTTTATGCTGGGTGCTTAGTGGAGAAGCAGCAAATACCAGTTTTAATGTCTTTGATTTGACCTGGCTGGGGATCGAACTCACGACCTTCCACACACAAGGCGAGCACACTAACCATTACAGCATTCAGGCAGTTTAAATGCAATTTGTGGTTGCATTTACTTCCTGAATTTTTGAATTAATGTTTAAGTTTTCAACGGATTATTATCTAAAACTATGTTGTTTTAATTGAATTCTTAAGCTAGCTGGAAATATTTAGGAAGTCCAATACAATGCAAGATTTAAACAAAACAAGGTACAGGATCTATTGTAATTATTTGAAGGTTTAAGCAAAAGCCAGTTGGCCAACACAATATTACAAGTTACTTTATTGTGTGATGTTTGTAGAATAATTATCCAGAATGAGAGGTATGAAGACTGGACCAGTACTTTTAAAGAATTACGTAAATGTATCAACCAGTACCAAGATTACGTCCTAAAGTACCATGAACGACCAGATTCCAAGATACCACTACCAAAGGCCTATAACTCTACAGCAGCTCAGGGCAACTTCCTGGAAACCCTTAATATGACACTAAACTGTAAGTTAAGAAATTGTCTCCAGAAAGTTTTATTTCTATAACATTTAAGATGGTTATGAAGATTAGAACCATTTAGATATTATAACACAACATATTTCTTACAAACTGAAATAGTACATCATTTGCTCTTGGTATGTACATGTAATACCAGAGTCTTATTTAATTCATGAAATGGATTTTTGTCTTGTATAACTTACAAAAATGATTTTTTTTCAAAATCCTTGAATTTTCCATCAGTTGAAAAGCCATTTGAAGTGATGGTCAATTTTGAGTTGATTAGAAAGTTGAGGAATTCTTTAATTGGATTTTCTTATTGTTTTCAGTGTTTGAGAAGTACTACTTTGACAGAAATTTTGATAGGACAGGTAAAGTGGCTGTTGTTATTACACCTGGTCCAGGTGTGTTTGAAGTGGACAGACAACTGACCAATATAACAAAACAAAGGACTATTGATTGTGGTAGGTTTCTGATACTTTGTGATCTGTAAATGGTAGTGTTTGTAACTTTGGTAAGATGTGGCAAAACATTTGTTGTAAAAATGTATCTCATCACGAGGGCGATACCAAAATACCAAAGTTGTAATACAGTGAAACTTGTCTAAACTATTCAACTTATGATATGAGAATTTTCATATTGTAATTACATGTAAGAATAAAATTTAAAATGTTAGCTTTTAGTATTGCTGGTTTATGTGTATTTCCTTTAGTTTTACTGCTATGAGAATTCTTTTTTTCTTCAGGCGACTATGCTAATATGAAAAAATTATCATTGATTTCATCAGATTATCCATCAGTCTCGAAATAAATGTCTCGATGGAGAATTTCATTATGCTGCACACATGTTTAAAGAAGTAACCTTTCATCAGCAGCATTAGTACCAATACTTAGGAAGACCAAGTTCAAACATAGTAAAAAGAAGTAATCAATCTGAAACAAATCAAGATAGGAAGCCTAACCCAACGGCAAGCATTTCTACCATGTAGTAAATCTCATCCTGTCACAATAATAAAAACTTTACATTATATTCTTAGCAATGCCTGACTATAAAAGCAACAAATATATTCACTTTGGTAATAATGAGCATATTAAAAGTCAACAATATACTACTTTTTTGTTGTCTTTCATAAATCAGACTAATCACGGTGGAGTACTGTTTCAATTGGACACAAATTGACATGTTTAGTTATGAAGTTTCTGGTTTTTGTGTAGACTGATTTGAGGGGTTACTGTAGTCCAGCATTAAGGGTTTGCAAAATAATTACAGATTATCGTTGATCCACCTTACGAGAAAGATAATATCCAACGAGACGTTTAGGTAGAGATGGATATGTGAGATTACATAAAGATGACCAATGATAATTTGTTTATTGGTGGATTTCTATGCAATGTTAGTGACCTAATCTTCCTTATGTCATCAAAAAACAAATGAATCAACAATAATTTTTTCATATCATTATAATCGCCTGATAGAATTCTCAAGCCAGTTAGATCAAAAGAAAAACACATGAACTACTGATAATACATGTTATCAATCATTTTTAACCCAGTTGGCCAACATTTAACTGTAGTTTTTATGTAATGATTTTAATGATAAAATATCCAGTTCGCCACTTTTTCCACTTCTCAATTTAAGATCTATATTTATCAGTTGTAAATAATATTTGTGTTGTTTTTCTGACAGGAGTAGGAAGTGATTTAGTGTGTATGGGAGAACAGCCTTTACATGCAGCTCCATTATTTAAGGTAATATTTTAATAGACAATTGTAACAGGTAAAGAATCATCTGCTTGTCCATCACTGTTCTACCTGAGGGTGGATCCAAAGAATGGCCTTCATATTCATGAATAATTTTAACATTTATGAATTTCTTGTGTACATGTTGTAAATGAGTTCTGATTATCTTACTGCAGTCATTTGAATGTCCTATTTTTCTTGGAATTTTTAAACAGATGCAGGATCAGTATGAATCAACATTGTAAGGGTGAAATGGATCTGTATGCTATGGTTTGAGGGATTTTACACTGGCTTAGTTTTGTTATCCTAAGTAACACAAGTCTCAATTCTTGTAACTAAAAGTAGAATCTTACTAAAACATAATTCCACATCAGGTTTCTGTAATTTTTTGGTTCTACTGGGTTAAACATTTAAACATGTAAAAGTCCAATGCAAGGTGAGCTTTTGTTATCACTTGTGTCCGTCATACTCCTGTCATCCATCCCTTGTTAGTAGTGTTTTACTTTATCATCTTTTCCTCTGAACACACGACCAATTCTAATCAAACTTTACAGGAAGCATCTATGGGTTATCCTTCACAGACTTTCCTAATTTGGTCCTGATCAGATTACAAACATGGTTGCCACAAGTAAATTTTGTTTCTGATTGGCTGATTTTAAAAAAAGTCTTCTCTGAAACCACAAGGCTAATTGGTATCAAACTTGACAGGAGGCAATTATGGAAGTTCCTTTACAAAGTTTCCAATCTGACAAAAAACATGACTGCCATGGATGATCCTTGATTCAGATAGGCTGAAACACAAAAAAAAAAACCTTCCTATGTGAAAACGGCTTAGCCATATGGAACAATGTTTTACAGGAAGCATCTATGCAGGGTCCTTTCCAAAGTTTGCTCTTTTTGTCTGGATTGGACCTGGCTGCCATGGACAATTCTTGTTTTTGATTGAATGAAACATAAAAAAATATCTTCACCTCTGAAACCACTTGGCCAAATGGAACAATATTTTGCAGGAAGTAGCTATGCAAGGTCCTTTACAAAGTATGCTATTTTTTTCTCAATCAAACAATTTTTGTTTCTTAATGGCTGATACATTTAAAAATCTTCTCCTTGGAAACCACTTGGCAAAATGATTAATATTTGTTATGGAGCATCAATGTAAGGTCCTGTTTAAAATTTCTTTATTTTATCTTGATCATAATAAAGTCTTGGCTACAGTTAATGTTTCTTGTTTGTGATTGGCTAAAATATAAAGTATCTACTCCTCTGAAAGTTTTTGGCCAAATAGAACAATATTTTACAGGACACATCTATACAAGATCCTTTGCAAAGTTTGCAAGTTGTTGTTTACAAAGGTTGAAGTTGGATTTATTATGTGTCATTGCTTATTAATTTTTCACATAGTTAAGTTTTATTTATCTATTTTTAGTTCCACAGTAAAAGCCAGAAGTCTGATTTAGAAGTAGGAGATGATTATAATATACCACACTGGATGAACCATAGGTCAGTCACTTCTATAATTCTATTGAAATGAATTAAAAATATAAAATGTTGGAGAATTTGGACATATTGTTTTAGTGTGAGTTCCTCTTTTTTAACCAATGGTTTAATGGTTTAGATTTATGTTGCATTTTAAAATTTAAATTTGAATCATATTCTAGATCAGTAAGCAGTGTCTCTTATGAATGATGTATTATAAAAACAAAGAGACTAAGATCACAGTATAACAACCAAATTTAAAAGGTGAAAAAACAAAAGAAATCAAATAAAAGAAATATGATATACACTTAAGATGGCCCAATATTTCGACCTACAAGGTTTTTGTCAAGGTAAAAAAGGAGAGACTATAAAAATAAAATATGTCCTAACCAAGTGAAATATCGATCGACTACTGCTTGAAAATGATCATTGTGTATGAGGCTTTTTTGTCCTATCTGCAGCAAAAAGAGGAGGAGAAAAAAATCAGAGTCATGCCTGTTGTCTGTTGTTCTGTGCAGGCATCTATCCAAATTATAAACTCTCTGTTATTCCTTATTGGATTTGGCAAAAACTATACAGAAGAATTACGTGAAGTTTGAAAATAGGTGCAGTCAGACAATTTTTGTAGAAGCAATTGGAATATTAGATGTTGTTGGATATTGCCTGCAAGCACTTTAGCAATTTGATTATTTTTTTGTTTGCTTTTGATAATGGTTATACAATAACTGAACATGAAAGCTGTTTCCTTGTGTAAGGTTGAGATTATTAAAAAATCTTGATCCTCATGGACATGTATCTAAATACAATGAATATGCAAATCTGTTTCAAATAAAACGAATGAAAGAAATACATATGTTTTATTTAAAAGGAATTTACTATATTAGTATGTACATAAATTTCTATTCCATTTTTATTTGTTTATTTTTTTTAATGCAAACTGTGTTTCATGCTTAAATTAAGTTTTTGTTTATGTATGTGTCCAAGTCAGGCATAGTAAAAAGCACCATTAACAGATATTTTCACCTACAGTCAAGAGAAAAAGAAGTTCAATAAAATTTGGTTAAAAGCTGTAAAAACAATAAATATCGTAACATTTATCAATGTAAGAATTGTTTAGGTAAACTTTCAACTGTAATACAGGTTCTTAATTATTGCAGCTTCTACATATCGAAACATCAGATACAAGCCAGACTCCAGGGATCCTTTGTTCCCAGGATTAAACCACCACCAGAAATAGTAAGTCTATTTAAAGTAAAATCTTGCTATGTAGATCTTATACAGGCTTCAGTGCTCATTTGTTCCTGCCCCATGAAATAGTAAGTCTGTTTAGATATCAGATTACACCTGAACCCAAAATAGCATGTTTATTGGGGTACATTAGGAAATTTCCATAGCATAACCTTTTTATCATATACTGGACAATTATTTATATATTAGGAGACAACCATTTGATTTTTTGGGGTTGGTGGTCAGAAACAAATATGCTCTCCTTGCTAGAGATGAAAATAAATACCAGTATTCATGTACAAAACAAGTTGTAAATAAATATTCAGACCCAGTATAGGTTTGCTGTGATAGCACAAAGGAAAAAATAACCCTGCTTTGCATCAGCTGAAAATAAATATCTTTTCTCCAAAAAAGTCCTTCAGCCTTCTCTGTCTCCCCCCCCAGCAATAGAAATTAAATTGATCCTGCCCTAAAAGTTCATATACAGCTGCAACTTTTTCAGGTATTGTCGGTATATTTGTTTCTTATTTGATCCATAGAGATCAGTTGTGTCCTTAATATTGCTAAATCTGATTTGTGCTATTATTAACAACATTGATGTTTTGGTTCATGACTGCAAATGCAGATGTCATTGGATGGTCTTTTACTAAAATTAACATGGTTGCTAAAACTGAACATTGTTTAACATACGACCTTGGGTTGGTCAGAATTCTTCTTCTCAAAACAGTTTCATTTATAGAATTGCTGCCTTATAGGAGTGTTGTATTTTTCTGCAGATTGGAAATTCAACATGGCCATCACACCCTATACACATTAAAATAAGGCGCTATTTGACATTTTGCCAAAGGTGTTCTTGTCAGAATTGTATTTTTTATGCAGACTAGAACAGTATGCCCACTGTTTTTTGCAAATGGGGGTACATGTACCCTCTGACCTTTGCATTTGGGGGTACAGAGGTTTTTTTGGTGGTACAATTCAATGACTGTTGAATTCCGTTAAAAATCTCTGCAATGCATCACTGAAGCATGCTGTTTAATATTGTTTAAAACAACTTTTTGGATTGGTCGATTATAACTAAAGCAGCCAATCAAATTACCC
>JARWCS010000006.1:71325-81677 GCA_034783895.1 Geukensia demissa | reverse complement strand
GAAGTTTAAATTCTACTGTCATTTGGTGGGTGGCTGTCTCATGGACAATCATGCCACATCTCCTATTTTTATATCTACAGGTTGCCTTAAGGTCTTCAATAATGGACACATATCCACACCCTAACCCAAGGTCTAAAAGGCCCCAAAAATAAAATGTGATGATATTCATATGTAACATTTACAATCAGCCATATAAGTATACAATTTAAACCCAGAAACATTCAAACGTAAAAATGACATCCACTGGATTACAGCAGTCGGTTTCACAAAATGTCGTAATTTATGATGTCATAATGAACTTTCCTTTGAAGTTTTTACACTTATGATCAATCTTAGACTTAAGACTTTTTGTGAAATAAGCTTCAGGTTACTGTCTTGGGACAGGCACATAAAGTTTTTGGCAGGGTAAAAGATGTTTGTGAGTTCTCAACCCTCCCCCTGACCTGGTTGTTTTGAGGTTTAAAACTGAATGCATCAGCAGTATCATAGAAACATGGTAGAGTGAGCTGTTAAACATATAATATTCTTTATATTCTCAATGTCATAATATACAATTATGGCCAGAAGGGGCATCCAAGTTGTCAACTTGTATGGGTTGTTTTCCTGAGGGCTAGATGGCCATAATTTTTTTATTAAAATTATATATCAATATTTAAAAGAAACAATAGACGTATTACACATTCCATTTCATGAATGAATTTGTCTGAATGACCTCGGATCAATCGGTGTAAATGGCGTCTTTTTACATTGTGACGTCCAAATATTTGTATAATGACGTCAAGTTTTTGCGGGGAAAAAGCACTAACTGGCAATCCGTCTATATGGAATATATGCCAGAAAGAAACTTTCCACATTCTTTCAGGATTGTGTACAGCATAATTTCTCATAAAGATGTTGCCTTTAGTCCAAAAGATTTCTGTTGGGCTTGAAACAAGTTCTTAAAAAAGCCTTGCATTTCTTACTTTTATCAAACAGATTGTTGACAAAATGGAAAAACAACTAATGAA
Organism: Geukensia demissa; assembly: GCA_034783895.1. Lineage (NCBI taxonomy): Eukaryota > Metazoa > Mollusca > Bivalvia > Mytilida > Mytilidae > Geukensia > Geukensia demissa. The sequence goes on along the minus strand of JARWCS010000006.1, from coordinate 80,670 downwards.
AATGCCTTAATTACACTGTGTATGAAGCACTTTTCTGGATTAACCTTCAACAGGTACGCACTACACCTTCAACAGGTACGCACTGAACAAATACTGGAAAACAGGAAATTACGTGCAGGTGCCTAGAGAGAGTAGCCTAACGTATTACAGTAATTTTGTGGTCAGACTAAAAATATAAGAATAAATCATGTTGGAGCAATGTAAACTGTATCTTTCCAACATTGTTCCAGTAACCCAAAATAAATAAGGGCATGGGGAAGATTTTTACGACCTCCACACAGCACAAGAGAAAAACTCTGTAATACTATTTAAAAGAAAGAAAATGGAATAAGTGCATTTTCTCCCTGTCATTAATGGCAAATTAAGGTTATAGGTAAAGTCATAGAGATCTACCAGTTCAGTTTTGGTTAAATGAATTTGGCCAGACATAAGAAAGGTTCCCTTTATGAAGGCCTTGTGATGACCTCTAGATTTGTGGGTTCATCTGTTTTTCTCTTGGTTAGAGTGCAGTGTCTCTGACATTTACCTCATATCTTTTCCTTTTCATAATGCTTTTCATTCATTTTGATCACTTATATTCATAAATATAAATTATTCTGGACTTTAACTTGAAACGTTTGCATCTGATTTGAATGAAACTTTGGAATACTGTTACATATCAAGCAAGTGAGAACCTGATTGATTTTTGGGGAAATCAGTTAAAGGTCAAGGTCACAATCACAATTATTTTCAAATTGTTGTAAAATAAGTTTTCCAGATGATAACTCCAAAAGATTACATCAGATTTAAATGAAACTTTGGAATATTGTTACATATCAAGCAAGTGAAAACCTTTTTGTTATTGGGGAAATATGTTAAGGGTCAAGGTCACAGTTGCTAATAAAGCTCTAAATATTTGGTAAAAATAAGAGGAATATCCAATATTAAGTTCAGAAATTACTTGTAAAACCATACAAAATTAAGCTTATCTTTTCTACAGAAATTGAGGTAGTATATGTGTTTAATAAATTATATACATAGACATACATGACATATCATTGCTAATAACTTGATCTAATTAGAATTATGATATAATTTTAATTTCAGACACAATTTATAAAACGTCATACTTTCATGGATGCATCAAGGGAATAACATTCAGCAGAAATCTTCTTAATATTTTCAATGACACTGGTACTGGTGAAATATTTGTTTCAGTAGCAGACGTCAGAGCAGGTTGTCATGGTGATGCTCTCTGCCAAACAGGTCTGTGTCCTAAAAACTCTTATTGTGAAGACGATTGGAATGCCTATGTCTGCACTTGTATTGAAGGATGGACTGGAGCATTTTGTAATGAAAGTACAGATGATTGTGTGAATAACTTCTGCAGTGATGGCTCAATTTGTGTGGATGGTCACCGGACTTATTCGTGTCAATGTGACCTTGGAAAGAGCGGTCGTTTTTGTGAGGATTTTATCTTTGCATGTGACAATGATCCCTGTTATTCAAACAACACAGAAGCTTGTGTAGACATTTTCCCTTTAGATTACAGTTGTCAATGTAAAAGTGGATATGTTGGAAAAAATTGTTCAGAAAATTTTGATGATTGTTCATCATCGCCTTGTGAAAATCATGGCACATGCATTGATCTTGTCAATGAATACACTTGTGTATGTCTGCCAAATTTCACAGGTTTTAATTGTCATAGGAGAACTATTTGTACAAACGAAACCTGTCTTAATGGTGGACTATGCATTCCAAATGAAAAAAATTCTAGTTTCGTTTGTAACTGTCTTTCACCATTCTACGGAGATCACTGTGAGTTAGATTATAATAAATGTGACCCAAATCCCTGTTGGAACAATGGAACCTGCATAAATGGACTAGATAAATTCAACTGTCACTGTGATGGAACTGGATATAAGGGAGAATTCTGTGAGAAGGATGTTGATGAATGTACAAATGGGACATATCTGTGTGGTAATGGCGCCACCTGTCTCAACACCTATGGGAGTTATTACTGCTCCTGTGCCAGACATTTTACTGGTAAATTTTGTTACTTTAGGGAATCTATCATATTTATTATATTTATTTATTTTACTGTCTGTTTTGGAAGCATGATTGTTTTTTTTTTCTATTTTAACCATGGTTTTATTTATAATAATGTGTCCACACTAATCCAAAGGTTCATTTCTTCACAATGTCAGCGTGTTACGGTTGTATCATGCTGTGCTTGTGAAGCACCTCAGTTTCTATTTTATATTTTAACAATGGCACTACTCATGTTGGAGGGGTTCTTCTCCTTATACAATTGTTAGTAATAATGCCACTTTTTAAATCCATCTAATATAGCTATAGAACACAGTATGATAATTAACTTTAAAAGGAATTCTTTCAATATATAGAAAACAGTGTCAATTTTAAAATTAATTAAGGGCTTATACAGTAAAATGGATGTGAGTAAGTTGGAAAGCAGGGTGAGAAAGAAAACTAAAGGCCCAGACAACATAAACAGCAATCTCGAGGACATTAAAAAGATTAACAAGATAGATCACTAGACATACTGTACATAAAAACAAACAAGGAGGACCCAGCCAAAACACAGAAGTGAACTCAGGTGGTCCAGAAGGGTAACCAGTTCCTGCCTCTTTAAAGGCATCCACCATTTGTCCAAAGCATCTTCCATTTTCCAATCTTCGTAATCTTTCCACAACCAACATATTTATAAAATCTTTCTGCATGTACATGTATCATATGGTCAGAGGAGCAATGGTGAAACAAACCCCTGCCTTTTTGATGGAATAGCTCTGACCAAATACATATTGCAGATGATGCTAAATATCAAGATAAGGGCATCTAACATGTCTAAAGGCTATAAATACAGTGATGAAATTACTGAATTCCAAATATTTTGCAAAATTTCCTTATTATATTTGAGAATGTGGCATAGAACAGAGCATAGTTTCCATTATTTTACAAATGATACAGGGGTGGTTTTTGACTTGTGTTCAGCACAGTTACAGCCCCTGGGCCACTTTTAAGATACATCAACATGATCAAAATAAAGAAAAAATCATTTGTTGGAAATGTGAAAGTGCCTACACTATACCTTAATAAAATCTGAGAAAAATTGCATAATCTGAAACCACCCACAAAACCTTCAACAAAGTTGGAATTAACACCATGTAAGTAAGGTTCTGTTTTTACTTTGATTTTGTTTAAGTGACTTACAGAATTTATGATCATGTAATGTATGCTTTTGTCTCCATACTGTGATCATGGTGATGGCACAAGAAGAGTTGCCATTCAGGACTATTCCATTCATGTGTGTACCAGGCCAGAAAGCATGCTTTACATACAGTCAAACTTGCCCTTATGGTCACCTCTGTTAAGCAGCCACTTGATTTTAAAGGCCACCTTTTCCATTTCCCACTGTTATATATTTCATCATAGGTCACTTGTCTTAAACAGTCACATTTCTGCTTCCCAAATTGACTTCTTAGTACAAATTTGACTGTATGCCAATAAAGTAGATGACTTTTCTTGGACCACAAGATTGCAATAAATGATATACACCATTTGTATAAGAACCAACAGGAATACTCCTCCTTCCGACCGAATACACCAACTTTATATGGAAAAGCACTTTCAAAACCTAGGACCATTATATCTGTCATGTCTGTGCTTGGAACATGTTTCAATGTCAAATTAAGCTCCAAAGTGCGACAAAATTGTCAATTTTAGTTTTGGTGACCTCTAGTCACCTGCCACCTTGCCATGAGGTCACTAATACATACATGTGCTAGCTTTAAGAATAACACTATCTGTCAGGACTTTTTGTCTGCTTATTTTCATACGATTTGCCTCCGTTAACTATTGACACATTAAATTGATGCAACCTTGAACATTCATGTTACACTACAAGGATTAACCTTGCATTTTTATCCACATACTTATAAATTTCCTATTTACAAGTAATGTATAAAGAGTATTCTTTATATTTTAGGTACATATTGCGAATTGTCACTGAAAGTCCTTGACCAAACCTACACCCCAGATCATCTCAGTATTGTCTTACCATCAGTCCTAATGATTGTAGTGCTTCTTGGGCTCATTGGCGCTTATGGATCATGGTATTTGAAGAAAAACAGAAAGATGCGTGGTCAATACAAACCATCACAAGAAGAAGGAGTTGTCTGCCCTGATATTCAACTGGACAAGATACTAGATGTCACAACTGGAGAAAGACTTATTTGAGTTATCTTTCATTAAGTATCCCCAAAAATTGACAGATAGATTATCATCCTGTGTCACAAAACTGATCAGAACGTCAAATATTGCAGTTTTTTTCAACTGTATGACCAGGCTTTTGTTTCATAAATTTTATGATTTCCTCAACACAAAAGCTGAACAATTAATGATCAGAATTTCAGATTTAAAGAAAAACACAATTTGAGATGTTTTATACGATTAAACTTTTTAATGACATGAATGACAAAAAAATTGTCCTTCAAAATGTCCATTTTTTCACCAGATGGCAAGTGAGAATTTGTGCTTTTAAATCCTTTGACGTCAGTTTAAGTTTTTATGGAACTATGAAATAAATATTAACCAAATGCAATAGGTTAATGTCAATAACGATTTCTTTGCTCCTTTAAAAACTAGTCAAAGCAGGCACTTGCACCAAAAAAGTGTTTGGTACTATACATGTAAAATATTTGAGACTGATTAACCATGCCACTCCTTTCTGAAACATTTTTAACATTTCAAGCGCTCATCACCAGTTTAACCCCACCAAATACTTATATATCGGTCCCAAGCCAGGAACCAGTATGCAGAGGTTGTCGTTGTTTAATTTGTCATTAATTGTTATTTGTTCACCATTTTTTTTCAATAGATTAGGTCGATTGTCCTGTTTTATTATTAGCTTCACATTTTGTGTTGGGGGGCCATTTACAACATTTGATATATATGATATGGACGCTTAATGGGATCTACAGAAGTTTAAATTCACCTGTCATTTGTTGGATAGCTGTCTCACAGACAATCATGCCACATCTTCTGTTTTTATATTGTTATTTGGGCAACCCAATCCCAGGGGATAATCCCCAGGGATAAACCCATCAGCTTGTCTTTTCATTAGGAAAATGAAAATATATGGTTATGGGGTGGGGAGTTGAATGATTTTAAAGATAACTTTAGATTTCAGACATGAGAAGAAGCAGGAGATGATCCCAGGATTTAAACAATTGAGCTTATTTTTTCATTATGAATAAGAATATACCGTAAATTTCAGAAATTATTGCATTCATTTATTATTGCGATTTTGAAACTTCACTCCAAAATGTGAGATTAAACAATGCCATTTTCAGAAAACTTGTTTGCAAATATGGTTAACAGATATAAGAATGAGTTCTTATTTTTGAGATTATCACTAAGTCACATTATTCGCAATAATAAAAACATCTCATTAATTTCTGAATTTACAATACATGGTTAAGGGGTTGGGATATGAACTGTTGTTTAGATTACTTAAGATTTCAGAGAAAATCAATTCAAGGGGATGACCTCCAGGTTTAATAATTCATCTCGTCTTTTCATTTGGAATAAGAATATACATGAATAATGGTTGGGGATCTGAACAGTTTTTAATATAACTTATGATTATGACATAAGGGGCAGCCTCACCCCAGGGTATGACCCCCATGTATAAACCATTCAAATTTCCTTTTTTTATCTAAATGAAAATATATGGTTAAGGGGTGGGGATTAGATTTAAAGATAATCTGAAAAATTCTGATTGTGGGAGTGTAGCCCACCCCAGGAGCAGCAATCAAAAGTCCATTACCTTTGGCACACTCTACATCACTAGTGCAATTAGTGAGTAAAGTTACAGTTCTGTACTCTACAAAAAAATGGGCTATTAGATCACCTTAGAGCCCTGCCACCCTTTAGGCGATTTGTTTACATAGCCCCACCCAGAGAAGGGTAAATAATAATTTCAAAACCTGTCCCCCCTAGGGGGGATAATCATGTTTAATATGTTGAATACAAGACTGTTTTTGTTTAATTGCATAATAATCAGAGGCAATGTGAAATCAAGTTAATATGACTGTTAAAAAGGGAAACTAAAAGTAAGTCAATACATGTGTTAATCAAGCAATATCTAAAATTACAGAATGTCTTGTGACAGCAATTCATCAAATCTATTCTTTTGGATAAAATTATGTAATAATTCAAATTATTATACTTCATGAAAATTTTTTATGTAATCCATTTATTTCATTGGTTGGTCAGAATGTGGTATTTTGCGGTGTTTTTTGTTTTGTTCCGCCCATCCCTAGCAACATGTGATAATTTTTGCATAGCAACGAAATCATCACCTTATAAGACCGAACATTGCCGAACTCGGAAAATATCACCCTCTCCGACCACAGTTTAACGATTATATTTCACATCCGTTCACGCATACAAACATCAGACGACGAGTTTTTCGTCTTGTTTATTTATTCGACCGCACAAAAATAACTGTTATATTATGTTATATATCGTTGTTGTCTGAATATTTGTAAACATGCAGCAGCACGATAACTTTTGTTCTGATGGTCTAGTGCCAACAGTTTTTAAGGAGACACTGACTTAAACTCAGCTTTAAGAATTTATATTTTAATGTAAGTTGTTTATTTTTTTAATCAATTTTTATTTTTTGCATCAACAAAACCAGAACAGATCAAGGCATTCAGTGTAATAAAAAAACATACTGCCTTTAGGTGAGGGTGTTATGGTAGATTACAACACTTATAAAAAATATCACACTCAGAAAAAATATCACCCTCGACACGTCTCGGGTGATATTTTTTCTTCATGTGGTAATCTACCTAAAGGCAGTATGTTTATATTATCAGTTCCTTCTAAACTTACCACTGAACAAAACCTGTAAGAATTAAATGTCTTGTCTTATAAGGACCTGTGTCAAAAAGATCTTTTTCAGTTTTTGATCGAGTCTGCCGAGTCTTCACATAAGGGCTGTTTCAGCAAAACATACATGGGTAGGGCAAATGCACTTGAAAATTGGTGTAATCTCTCATAGAAGTGAATTAATTCCACTTATACCTTTAAATTTATAACCAAGTAGATATGGTTTTTCTTTATTTTGCCCTCCATGGATCCCATGTATGTTTTGCTGAAAGGCCCTTAAAAAGGCCATAATTACTACATGTTCTAAATTGTGTAAATATGTATTGGACAAATATTGTAATTTATGATGTTTGTTCAAATGAATTTATTGTTTATTCTTTAAGCCCTGTAACAGAGCAAATTATTATATCTTCATAAAAATGCATGATTTTTTTGCTGAGATAGATAGTTTTCTACTGTTTTGTAACATTAACATTTTCATGGGAAAATCCTATTTTATAGGATGGGAATTTGGAGAAAATATTTCTTAAACAAATTTATTGTTTTTTTTTTTTTGTAGTGTTTTATTTGAAGATTGTGAATTGTTGCTTTAGGCCTAGGGATGAATGTACAAATAATAGGTGGGCTTGGGTGGCCACATGGTCTAGGTAGTTGATATAAACTTACCTGTACAGATAATTGTAGCCTATCACCTATACAGCATGAGTTCATGCCTGAGTTTGTACCATACAAAAACGGGTTGCGGTTGAACGTGATAAGGTTTGTCAGTTACCTGCCCAAAGTCTGTGGTTTTCTCGGGGTACTCCGGCTTCCTCCACCAGTAAAACTGACTGCCTCGATATGACTGAAAAATTGTTGAAAGTGGCATTTAACCCCAATCAAGCAAACAAACAAATGATTGGCAAGGGAGATAATTCATCAGTATTTGAAATATTGAAATTAAAATAAAATGAAAGTTTGCATTTTATTAAAAATTCAGTAAATTATTATTATTTAAACTCTCATTATTTATAATGTTTAAAAACAACATATGATGACGACTACAGTATTAAGAAAACACTTAGATTCAGTATGAAAGCAAGCTGCCGTTTCATAAAACGATGGTTAAGTAAATGTGCACGTTAGGACATAGAGAATCAATGGAATAACATAGCTAAATTATTGATTGTTTATTGAAACGGGGCCAGGTGTGTGAAGTATATGTATTTTTGATAACTGTATTATATACATGTTTTTTGATATTTTTTACACCATTGCCATCACAGGTTGTGTATTTTTATACATATATATATATATGTATATACGTAATATGGTTGTGCTGTTATTTTGAACAATACTGTTTGTGTTTTGTATTTTATTACTTGTGTTTTTTATTTTAAATTTACAATCAAATTGTAAATAATTCTGTGATTTTTAAAATGCAATAATATTTTATGATTATACCAAAGGTGTTTTTTCCAATATGATAAGACATTCCATTTGAATTTTCAAATCTATCAGCCAACACTGCAAAGTTAGCCATCCAATGTCTTCCCCTGATTACTGCAATATTTTTCCAGATCTATGTTGCCTATTATCTTAACTTTCATTTTCATCTTGTTATACTTGATAAAAGATGTCCAAAAGTTGTATAACATTGGGGGTTTTGACACCACCCTTTCCCACCAAAATGGGAGTGGTAGTTTTAAAAACAGCATTCCTTCTTTATTGCAATTCATACTTCACAGTTTTGGCTAATATTTATGAGATATGGTTTAGTTTGCTAGAAAATATTAGAAAATGACAAACTTTACAAGCATAATTCCTGATAAACATAATCTGTACAACATTAATGAACACCAAAATATGAAACATTTAAACCTTGACATAAATAGTTACAGTTACCTCTTGAATTCATGTATTGGTTTAAGATACAAGTTTTTTCATTGTTTCACACACTTTTTAGAATGTTTAATGTTATATAAAAATTGTTTTATTTAAAAACTGTTGAAATTTTAGCGCATCTAGACAGATTGTATTTCATTTTGGATATTACAATCATTTTCTTTATATTCAATAATTCAAAATATGATAAATAAAAAACTTAAGGATAATTGATATATTGCATATGACATATAAAACATGTTTAGATGAAGGTAATAAATAGATTTGAAAATAGGTGTGTTTGAAAAAGATGCACTTTATCAGAACTGACACGTATGAAAAAAACTTCCTAAGTTAAACATTTTGGAAATTTTTGTTTAAAAAGTAAGAACTGAAAACTTTAAAACTCCAAATATGTATTTTAAATGATTTGAACTATTGTTTTTATGCCCCCGCCTTTAGGCGTCGGGGGCATTAAGTTTTACCCCTGTACGTACGTACGTACGTCCGTCCGTCAATTTTCGTCAAAGATTTCTCCGCTTGTGTATGTTGGATTGATTTGATATTTGGTCTGAAGCATTATAA